>CM035167.1:142411364-142500736 GCA_020205615.1 Panax quinquefolius
GATTTTATCAATAAAGATTTAAATTTTGTCGAAATAATTTTTTAATATTACGGTGAATTCGAGATAATATTATAGTTATGGGTAGATTTATAAATTTTGCAAAGTATAAAGTTATTATATTATATTCGATTGGCTCGGGAATATCTTATTAGCAGGAATATTCGCATAACTACCAATCATCAGTGGACCTCACAATGTAATTATCATTTATCGAGAAAACGACAAAATATTTTATCAAATAACTACAAAGTTTTACCGCTGATACCGCTGAACTACTTCCTAGAGTAAAAGTACAAGAATACGTGCGATCGATCAATAAGAATTATTACCTGTGATTGACATCACGCTTATGCTGTAAGTCACCAACCATTCCATTATCATTATTAATAATATTATTTATTATAATGATAACGACGCTTTTGTTTTATTCAGATTATTAACGAATAAAACAGTAAACATCTTTTTATATAAAATGTATTACTTTATTAAAGTTTATTCTATAAATGTAATATATTATATTTTATTACGATAAATAATACAGATAAATAAGCCAGATAAATAATGATAAAATAGTTTCAGATAAGAAAATATTTTTATATAAATGTAATATATGATATTTTATTTAAAAGATTTTGCTTTTAAATATGAACCGCCGATTAAAGTAAATCAATCTGACCGCTCATGGATTAATTACTACGATTCTATTTTCCTATAAATAGTAAGCTCATTCCTTCATTATTTTCTTTTAATTCACTAAAACTCTGTAGAGAAAATTATAGAGAGGTTTATGGTAGAGAAAAATCTATAGAGAGAAAGCAAGAGTATTCTCGCTACTTCACTTTTCCAATATTCAGCCTTTTCTACGTAGTAATTATTATTTATTGTATCTGTAAGTGGGTGTTATTCTTTCTTATTTACGAAGAGAACTTTTTGTTATTCCATTCATTATTATTATGTTGAATAACTCAGAAAAAGTGTATATACCCTATACATAACCTCAGATACGCCAGATACCCTATAATGCGTGAAATCCTTATATTATTCCATTCTTATTTATTCTCATTGAATAACTCAGATACGCTAATCCCCTATACTTGGTGATCTTCTTCTCGTTATTCCATTCTTTATTATTCTGCTGGAATATCACGTTCATGCTTTTACACCTTAATTCTTGCCCATTGCTTATTATTCCGCATTTATTATTCTCGTTGAATATCCTCGCTCTATGCGTGTTTTTTACACCTTGACCGGGTTCCATTGTTTATTATTATTCAAAGATTTATTATTCTGTTGGATCATCCTCGCTTGCAGTAAATTTCACCCCGACCGGTTCGCTATTATTATTCCGCTGAATAACCTCGCTCTACGCCAAGCACCGCATGCACGGTGATTTTCTTTGTTATTCCATTCTTTATTATACCAAATGGTTAAAACTTCGACTTCTATACTCCATGAAATTAGTAGAATATTCTCGATATTCATGCTTCATCCAAAGATCTTTTCATGAAAATATTCTTCCGATCATTCTTGAATTTTACTCTACAAAACAAAGATTCGTCGACAATTTGGACGTTATTAATTCCTCGATAAAATAATTTCGAACTTGTTTTATCAATTATTATGTCATCACATCATCCCTCATGTTATAATATGTTATCTTCGGCTACGCAAGATACATTTAACTTAGTATGATTATGACTGCGCGATCATTCTAAGATAATCACCATTGTTATAAATGATGTGATAAAAGTCCTCGATGGCTGTCAGAATGCAATGGGATGGATAGTTTTTGGTATGATTATGACCAAAGGTGATTCTTAGATAGTCACAATTATCGATAATTTGATGAAAATCCTCGACCGCGGTGGTACATGGATGATTAGATATTGTGGTTTATTCATTAAACCGAGTCTTAGTGATAAAAAATTTATGAAAACCTTTAAAACCTAAAGATAGTAGACTTTTATTTTCTACTCGACTTTTTTAATGGATCAGATATTCCGTCACCGCAGCTTAAACCGGTTGTCTATCAGATTTTATCGCTTAACATCGTCAAGGCTAATGATAATTTATTCTCGCATTATCTTACCATAATATTTCTTATCGGGCTAATTGAAATTTCACCCTTTTTTTCACCGCTTTCTTCAGAAACGAGAACATAAATTTTATTTAAATGGGGAACTGAAAGAATGGTCCGTAGGATAAGATTAGTAGTTCTCACTATTCCGTGTGAAATAGTGCGATAATAGTTGAATGAGGACTTTTTCGAGTTTGATAATATCTAAGAGATAATATTCAGATTCAAACTCACGCTTTACGTCAGATTGATACCTATTTATATTAATAAGTTGTATTTGAATTTACGATCACGTAAGTTTCACACCCAAGACGGGGACGATACCTAATTTTGGGGTGTCACAAAATTAGTGGAATATCTCGATATTCAAGGCTTCATCCAAAGATCTTTCATTTAAAATATTCTTCCGAAAGATTTTGAATTTTACTTTCACAAAAGCAAAGATCACGTTGATAATTTGACATTATTAGTTTCAGATAAATTAATTCTCGAACTTGCTTTTGTTGAATTCTTAAATCATCACATCATCCCCACACGCTTATATTTTTTCGAAAGTCATCCGCGCCTGTAGAAGACATAGATTGATTTTGCTTGGTATGATTACGATTGGGGATTATTCTAGAATCACGACCGTAATGTTATAAACGATGTGGTAAAAAAGTCCCTCATCACTACCATAAAAGATCACTGATTGTTAGCATTTATCACGACCACGATTAAAATGAATACACAAATATTCTCTACCAGAAGTGCATGATAATTGTGATCGCGATACTAAAGAATATCCTCTACCGTAGTAAGTCAAGTGGTGATTCGATGACGCGATTATTTATTGTTCGAATTCCAAATGATAAAAGTGATGAAAAACCTTTAAATCATAAAAGATAGAGATTTTATTCTCTACTGACTTTTTAATTGATCATTGTCTACCGCAGCTTAAACTCGATGTTTGTTATATCAGATCGCTTAACATCGCGTTTAAGCTTAATGATAATTTATTCTCGCATTATCTTAAGAATAATATTTCATCGGGCCATTGAAATTTCAATCCTTTCTTTCACTATTCTTTCGTGAAACGAGAATATAAATTTAACTTAGTTTGAACTAGAGAGTTTATGGTCCTAGATGGTGCATTAAGAAGTCCTCATTATTCCGTGAAATAGTGCGATAATAATTATAATGAGGACTCTTTTTCGAGTTTGTATACTCTAAAGTAGACAATATTCAGATTCAAACTCACGCTTTATGTTTTGTCGATTGACACTACAACTCAGATTATTATTAACAGTTGATTTGAATTCGCATCTACGATCCCATGACTCGCTTAATAAGTGATGATAATTGCTTTGTACAATACAACGATGTATTAATTTTTTGTATAATTACTTAGGATCCATATATTAAATTGATGCTATTAAATTTTATTATTAATATATGAATATTACGTATAAAAATATCAAAAAATAATATAAAAATATTAATTCCTTCATAAAACTAACAATATAATTAACGGATAAAAAGTAACATTATCATCTGATCAATTATCTTTAGAGTAATGCTACCTCAGATTATACAGATATTTGTATATGTATCCAAATTACATCTAAAATATTATATTTTATAAAAATTTCTGTTAGAATAAATACTATACATTTTTTGGAAGTCACTAACAAAAAAAAAAATTAAAAAAAATGAAAAATATCCAATAAACATGTCTACAAAACCTGTCCGCCAAGACTTTTCCTTATCGTTAATGTTTCTTAAATCTCAAATCGGAGGCACGATGAAAAGTAAAAGATTGGAACAAAAAAAATGCCGGAAATTTTGATAAAGAAATGAAAGACTTAAAAAATATATATTAGTATTATAATAGTATAATAGCACTCGTCACTAGTAGTGACGAGTATTATAGCGACAATTTTTTTATTATACTTAAATATTTAATAATATTATATATATACAAATTCGCTTTCTAACTAATTATAAAGTTTAACTAAGTTAATCTAACCATCAGAATGACGATTTATTTTTTCGTCGCTTATAAAGATAGAAATGATTTTATATATTATAACGATAGAAAAAAATTATCGCTATAACAAGTTCGTTTTTAATACGCTTCATCCAGTAATATATATATATATATATATATATATATATATATATATATATCTTTCAAACCACGATTTAAAAAAAAATAATAAAGTCACATCTATCTAATGTTCATTTTGAAATTTTAAATCAATTTCAAAAGCCAAAGCCTATCTACTTATCTAGTGTACAGCTGCCATGAAAACAAAGTGAGGAATATATATAACCAACATGAAAAGAACCCCCACGAGAAACTGTAATCATCTCCCACTCAACCATCATCTTATAACTCTCCTACGTGCATGTCCCTTACCTATCTCTATGGCTACCCTATATATATAGCTCCATATATATACGCGGTGGCATTATATTTATAAAAATATCATCGCTGCCTTTCTAAAACAAATAGTAGCTTTAATAAAAGAACGTTATTTAAGCATTTAAACGCTATTTAAAAGAGAATGCTCGATCCTCGACCGATATATATATATGGTAAGGATCAAGAAGATTCTCCTTAAATAAGATTTCGCTTAAATAAGATTCTTTATTAAAACCACGCCGCTTTCGATGACGCACGACATTTTTTTAAATACGCCAGATCAGATTGTAAAAAATGCCACCGCGTCCTCCAAAAACGACATATACTTTTAATAAAAAACGCTTTTATTTAAAAATGCTCGATTTAATTCATATATATATATATATATATATATATATATATATATATATATATGATGATGATGATGATAAATGATATGTATTTGTTATGATCAAAACGAACATTACGTATATTTATCGTTTAATATAAAAATCAATGACAATATTAATCCGCTATTATTAGTAACGGATGATACCTGTTATCCGTTACTAATTAATCGATGATTCATATATTAAACAATGGACATGGTGTATACCAATTTTTTATTCATAACAAATACATATTCATTATATAATATATATATATATATATATATATATATATAATTTTAATTAGTTAAAGGTTATGTTAATATTAAAGAACGTCGTGACTCATGATCTACTCATTCATGCAAGTTTGGTTGGAACTTTATCATTCATCTTTCCGTATCTTTTATAATATTTTATTTTATTTCTTACGTTTAATCTTTGTTTTTTAGCTGTAGCTAGCAATTGGAAGATTGAAACTAATAGGAAAAATCCAACTATTCCATCTGTTTCAGAATTAAAGAGAGAGATTTTTCACATATTGTTTTAAAATTAGAATATATTTTTATTTTATGATTATAAAATTATTACATATATAGTATTCTTAACCTGTCATTTCTGTTTATTATCTTGTCTAGCATCACAACACCAATATTATTAAATTCTTTGATATACCATACAATATGTACAATTAAAACACAATTATATAATTTTTACTTGAATTATATTGTTCTCTCTTAATCTACTTGAAATAGACTATCAAATATACCTTTAATTTCATTTAAATTTAATCAATTAATAGATCAAAATTAAACCCAAAAATGACCAAAATTAATAAATTAAAAGGTGCATGCATTTTAACAAAGATATATTTGTACAAAGAAAACCCCTATTTAGTGAATACTCTATATAAGAATAACCTCTCGCAATATTATAAAAAAATTTGGTCCCAATTTGGCCAGCTTATAAATAAGAATAACCTCTAAATTGTAATATGTTATATACTTTTTAAGTCTCCGTGATTAGAAACTATACCTATATATAGTAATAATTTCATATATATATATATATATATGAGAGACAATATTAATTTTAAAAGACTACATTTTCTATAAAAGACTATATTTCTTATAAAGAACTACATTTTCTTATAAAAGACTACATTTCCTATAAAGGACTACATTTTCCTATAAAGAACTACATTTCCTATAAAAGACCACATTTTCCTATAAAAGATTACTTTGCATAAATATTTTTTTAATAATAATCATTAGGGAGTTTTAATTGATATTTTTGTTAAAATGGATAATTTTGGGTGTTCGGAAAATATTTTGTACCAATACCTCTATTTAGTAATAACCTCTTAATTAGAATACAAATAGTTTGGTCCCAAGTCTATTCTTAAATAGCGGTTTTATTGTATCACATAATTTTCTTTTCTTGCTATTTTATGAGGAATGGAACCAACCAAACTTTAAATGCTGGGAGGCGGATACGGAGAATTAGGATTGAAAGAATGGAATGAATGATGAAATGAAATAATGACAAAATTAGCACATATATCTATTTTATTGGAATTGATCGATTTTATTTCACATTCTCCACATAGAATAAAAAAATAAAGGGATAGAATGAATTTTTATTGCATTTGAATGATTTATTCTTTAAAATGATAATCAAATACACTATTTTTATGTCATTTCCTTTTCTATTTCATTCTCTCAACCCAAACGTAACATAATGCCACGTTTAGATTGAAGGAATGAAATGATGTAATGAAAAGTATTTTAAGTGTATTTTTGATTGTTGGTGATGCATGATGAAAATTATCACATATATACCAAACTGACGAGGAATTAATTATATTGCTGCAGCAGACTGCATAGCATTAGCCCCAGTTTTTTTGATGGTAAAAATAACAGAAAAGAAATTATATAATATAATATATATATATACTCTATTAAGATATTAAAAAGCTACCATTGATTACAACATACAGCCTTCCCCTTTTCGATCTCCAATCTATCTACTCCATTTTTTAGTCTGACCTGGATGGATTATTCCATATCTTATTACTCCTACTTTATAATATTATTCGTTCATTACTTAATCTTACTCAAAAGTTCATATGTATAATGTATATATGTTATTCATTATTTAGTTATGTAAATAATATAAAGTATCGATGATTATATGTTGTCGTATAAATTGGAGCATGCATATGATGTAATTATTTTTTGGAGAATTTAGAAATTAATCCAGTGAATAACAAATTAAGCATACAGAGAATTAAGAAGATGGCTGGCTTGCTATATATTTAGAATTAATGTGAAGGATAAATTAAGCTACAATACAATTTTATCTCGAGAAAAAACAAATCATGTGCATGTCTGAAAAACCATGCATGACCTTGCCCTAGCTACGTACGTACCTTCTTCCTCATTTTTTCTTTCTTGTAATGGAATATATAATAAAGGATCAGGATCACACACACACACACACACACATATATATATATATATATATATATATATATATATATATATATATGCAATGTATATAAGTTGTTTGAGGAAAAGGCAACTGTATACATTGCATATGTATATATACATGCAATGTATATATATGTTGTTTGAGGAAAATTCACATGGACATGGGTCAAGCCTGACATTTTTGCCTTGTCCAGATCTCGACCCTGATTAAAGGAAGTGGACATGAATTTTTTTGGTGGGGATAAAGTCCAAAAATGCCTCTGATATTTTCCTCAATATCTACCGAGCATTCTATACTTTTTTTTTGTTCAAAAATACCCCTAAAGTTATAATTTTTGGGTCATTCGTGCCCCTGCCGTTAACAACTCTGCCAACTAGACAAACGGGTGTTAAATCCTCTATGACGTGGCTGACACGTGTCAATATTTGTTGATATTTATTTTGTTTATTAATTATTTATTTTGTTTTAAAGAAAAATAAAATAAATAATTAATAAACAAAATTAATATTTATATTTAATAAACAAAATAAATATTTATATTTATATTTAATTCATTAACACAAAAAAAAAAATTCGTCCTCTTAAATTAATTAATACAAAATAATTTTTTAAAACAGTTTTAACAAAATTTTAAAACTGTTTTTAACAAATTTTTTATTCTGTTTAAACTGTTTTAAATTTTTTTGTTAAAAACTGTTATAAAATTTTTTGTTAAAATTTTATTTATTTTGTTTTAAAAATTTTATAAAATAATATAACAGTTTAAAATTTTTTTATAACAGTTTAAAAAAAAAAGTGCTAAAAAGTTAAAAAAAGAAGTATAACAGTCTAAATTTTTTTTTTAAAAAGCAGTTTAAAATTTTTAAAATTTTTTATTTTGTTTTTAAATTTTTTTATAACAGTTTAAAAAAAATTGTTAAAAACAGTTTAAAAAAAAAATTGCTAAAAACAGTTAAAAAATTTATTTTGTTTTTAAATTTTTTTTATAACAGTTTAACAAAAAAAATGTTAAAAACAGTTTAAAAAATTATTTTGTTTTAAAAAAATGTTACAGTTTTAAATTTTTTTGTTAAAAAATGTATTTTGTTTTTAAAAAAATTTATAACAGTTTAAATTTTTTTTGTTAAAAAGTTTTAAAAAAAATTTGTTAAAAAGTTATTTTGTATTTTAATATTTTTTTAATTAGTATTTTAATTATTTCCATGTGGCAGCCACGTAAACAATTTGGACGGATGTTAGTATATGTGGCATGCTTGTCAACAACGAGAAAGTGCATTAAATGACCCAAAAATGTAACGTTAGAGGTATTTTTTAATGAAAAAAAAAGATAAAGTCTTTCTATAGACATTTAAAAAAATGTCAGGGGCATTTTGGACCTTATCCCTTTTTTGGTGACCAGTACTTCTAGTCTTAATTCTAGATATATATATATAGATAGGACATATATGTTTCCAAATATATGCTGTCCAATTGTTTCCCTTTTCAACTGCAACACCATGATTTGAGCTCTACAACTTTGAAATTTGTAAACAATTTTGTTTCCACCCAAATAATAATAATAATAAATTAAAACAAGTCCTTCTTGTGCTGATCAACTTAATAACTACTCCATTCCTTTCTTTTTCTTTTTTAATTGTCATTTGTAAATTTTAAGGAAGCATCAATGACATAATTTTTTATATTATCATCCCTACATTAAATATTAATTTATTTTTATGTCAATTTTTTAATGAATTTTTAAAAAATAATATTGAGATTGTATAATAATTTTAACCGATCAAACAAAACATGAATAACAATTAAAAAACATAGTTCCGTTGCCGGGACTTGAACCCGGGTCTCTCGGGTGAGAGCCGAGTATCCTAACCACCTAGACTACAACGGATTTGTTAACAAATTCTTTTTATTCCATAATTATACTGAATTAGTATTACAGTTACTTACAAGGTGAAAAAACAATCTTCAAAGACAACCAACCAATTCTAGCTAAGCAGATCTGTAATAATTCAGTATACATATATAACGTTATTCAATTCGTTGTCGCTATAAATCTTACGATTTCCACAGTCGTTATACATATATAAAGATATTTTTATTGTAAAAATATTAAAAAGTATGTGAAAATATCAATTTTTTATCTAAATTTTTGACCTCCAAAGTCAAAATCCACCTGATTATAGACATACAGCTTAACTATTTTGAAAAATGATTCTTTCTTTTCTTTTGATATTTAGAATCATATTATGAAATTGCGCAAACATTTTAAGTAATTTTTGAAGAGTCGTGCTATATATGTCGAGTACTATGAGTTATAACCGACTGTAATTTTATAATATTTTTATTATTAGTCTCTAGTTATCCGTATGTTATTTCCATATATAAAGGAATTTTTCATTTTTTCATAACATAACAATACAATGCAAAATTAGTTCGTAAACTCGGCTTCAATAATTGGATATTTTTGAGTATTATAGAGTATAGACTCATCTCGATATTCCATTCTTATTGTCAAAAATTTTATGATTGTGACGTATGTGCATATATATGATAGGTAGGAATTAAAAAGGGTTTTACTTTAATTTATTTTATATTATTGCATATATTTTTACGTTGGTCGCAATCCAATTTCATTAAATATTTGTCAACATGTATATTATTTTCTATTTAAAATTCATATATGGAATTTCAAAATTATATTTGAAAAAGTATAGAATAATCCCAGCCCTGGAGAGGGATACAATAAAACTGTAAGCCAAACAAGTGGGAATGAACCTTCGCGTGACTCTCGCCATTCGTAAGGAATCAACGAGTAATGGAAACTAAGAACATATCTCTCATTTTCCTTTTAATTTTACGTCAATTCAATTATCTACTCTCTCAATTCCATTGAATCAACAAAGAATCATCACTTTCTCTCTCTTCAGGAAATCTACAAATACATATACGGAGAAAAGAAGAAGAAGTAGTAATCAGAGTTTATTTTGGAAAGAGAGATGGTGCGAATTATACCGATGGCATCGTCGATTCGTCCTTCTCTCTCCTCCTTCAGGTTTTCTTCAGCTACCTCTTCTCGTTTCGGTGGTGTTTCTCTCTCCTCCTGTAATTGTTCTCAGAGGCTCAATTTGCATCATCTCAGCAGCGGTAAGACTCACTGAGACTATGTTGTATTTGTATCCACACGATTTATCTTACGAGCACTCAAAATTCAGCACCTTCCCCCTTTAGTTTCTAAAATTTTAGCTCAATCTTAAAAATCCAATTTGTGCTTATTACTTGAAATTGTATATGTTCCAAAAAAGAGTCCCATTTGTTAAATTTCTTTTGTTCCTAAAAAGACTCCATTTTTATTGCTTGGATATAATATTACACAATGTCCTTGAGTTTTAACACAATCGCTAGTCAGCTTGCAGCTTATTATTTTAGTGAAAACATGGCAAAAAGAATGCATCCTTAATATTTGTAAATTATATAAATGGGTCTCTTTTTGTGAAATGGAGGGAGTATATGTCTGTCCTTGTTGTTTTATGTTTGTTTGTGTTTCCAATTGGGAAAAGTTTGATTACATTTTTTTGTATCGTTATTTAGTTGTTTTTTCTTTTTGGAAGTGATAGAGAAACTCTTATATATGGTTTGAGCGACTACTACATGGAGTTACTATTTTGAGTCCATAACTCTTTATTGTGTATATAATGATGTTGAGTTGTGATTTTGTTGTTTTCTTTGTGTCTATAACTTTTCATGTAATAACATAAGACACTAATATTTTTGAAGCATTTTTTTTTAATCTACAAATTTATGTCCTTATGTTCAAAGGTAAATAAATGCATAGAAAATGGAAGATATCTTTATGTTTTTTTTGCTAAATATCTTTATGTTCCATAGAGTGTATGTATATATCACTTTCTGGGTGAATGATGGGTGTGTGGTTTCTCCTTAAAATTCCATAAACATCAGCCGCATATATTCCCAAGGGGTTATTGTACCAATAGTTGAAGTGGTTTCTCTGGTTTGCATGATAGATTTATAAGGCTAAAGATATCAGGAAAAAGCCATTGAATATCCATTGGATGCGTCACAGGGTGAAAGGCCATTCTTGAAAGGCATTTGACTTTTGCAGTGTTTCAGAAGGTCTTGATTTAAAATTTGATTATAGACGAGTTGCAGAATTTACGTCTTAGGGCATAGCCTTACATCTGACTCTAGGTAAACTAAAAATCTGCACAAGTTTAATAAATGAAGCTTATCATCTGTCTCCCTATTTCGCAAATGCTCTATGTGGTTGTGCTCTTTTAATGCGGCAGTACAGATTCTTAAAAAGTATTTGTTCAAAGAAACTATTTCAGACAGGATTAAATGGGTGGTAAACTAGTAATTAAAAAATTGCAAGAACTTTCCAATTCTTTATTATGGGTTTTCTTGAACATTCACCACTCTCTTCCTGGAAACGAATTTGAAAGGTAGTATGGTGTTTAGCTCTGGTTCTCACCTCTCTTAATCGTCTGTTTTTTTTAATAAAACATTTAAGTACATTTTATAAGTACATTCAAGAGTTTTTGGGCTTCAAGTTAACTTATTAGAGATGTAAATTCAACTACTTCAACATTGTTCTGGTTACACTGATGTCAATAGAAAAAAAATAGACCGATATTGGATATGGCTATTGAGCTTAGGCAAAGCTGAATCTCAAAAGATATGATGTTTAAGCAGCCTAATACTTTTGAGTTAGAAACAGTTTCCTAAAAACTTTTTGTTACTCCTTAATTGCATCTCTGTTTTGTTTAGTATGATAGTTGAAGAAAAACCTTGTGTAACTTCTATGAGATATTAAAACTTAATAATGTATTCTACCTCCATTTTTTTTATTGAGTAAATTATGAACCTTGAGTTAAGGTCCTCATGCCTTTGAATTTCTAAACACTCACAAGGTCATATCGATTCACAACTTTATCACAGGTATAATTTTTGTCTGTTTGTTCAGTGGTTCCACAGTCACAGTTTTTTGGCCTAAGAGCTTCTAAGCTGTTAAGAGGAGATGAGAAAAAAATGGTAGTTAGCACCATGGGGAATGCGGTACAAGCAAGCACTGCTTCTATACAGGAAAATGTCCTAGAGTGGGTCAAACAAGACAAGCGAAGAATGCTCCATGTTGTTTATCGTGTTGGTGATTTGGACCGCACAATAAAGTAATCTTCTTATGTACATTATGATCTGCTTTGTGATATTCTGATTGTATATATGTTGTAAAACTAAAATTTTAAATAAACTCCATGTGGCTGCAGATTTTACACTGAGTGCCTGGGGATGAAGCTGTTGCGGAAACGTGATATACCTGAAGAGAGATACACGAATGCTTTTCTTGGATATGGCCCAGAGGATTCTCACTTTGTCATAGAACTCACTTACAGTAAGTAAACTTAAATCCTCAGTTAAATGATTTAATCATGGAAGCCAGCACATTATTATTATTTTTTTCTGAATAATGCTTGAATCTGCATTCTACCTATAATTATTATGATTCAGTGATAAGTTTCCCTTGACAATATTACATTCATTGATTCTGCTTTTATCTCTTTATTTAATTATGCTTCTAGATTATGGAGTTGACAAGTATGATATTGGATCTGGGTTTGGCCACTTCGGTATTGCAGTTGATGATGTAAGTTTCTGTTGAGATATTTTAATAAAATGACTTATTTTTTTCTTTGCTCTGGTACTTATTTTTTCCTCTTGCTACTAAAATTTTCATGGCAGTTAATATGAATGGTGTAAATGCTATGTCAAGTTCCAAACGTCATCCTTTATGGACCCACATCAGATCCCCCACCCCCCAAAAAAAGGGTAAAATGGTAAACGCTAATAAAAGTTAAAAACTGAGGTGACAAGGTTTGGGGACCCAAAAATTATCAGTTGCATTTTGTTAAATATGCCTCCGTAGTTAAAGTCAGAATCTTTATGATTACAAGTTTACAACTTTTAAAAGTTCTCCTGCTCCTAAAGTCTTACTTGATGTTGACATGTAGTAATATAAGACCATATTTATATATAAATTTTTCTAACAAAAATTCGATCTTATAAACTCAAGGCATTGTTTTGGTGGAACTCTTGTGGTTAGTTCTATCCTTGTTTATGGTTGTTTATTATTATTTTCTTTTGTACTCATTATTGAATCTACATGCCTATGCGCATGGCTATCCTTGTGCACCTATTAGCATGAATAACTTATTCTCCTTTTGCTATAAATTCACAATGTTTTGTAAATTTGATGACCAAGTGCTATAGAAAATTTCATTACCGGATAGTGAGAGCATTTATGTAAATCTCAGTGTTCTAAAAATCGTTAGGTGGACCCAGGTGGCGTAGATAGCGCCTAGGCTGACGAGATGGTGCCTAGGCGTTTCCTTAGGTGGATTAGGCGATTTCTTAGGTGGTCATATTTGTTTATTTTTCTATTGTACATACTTGTTATACTATACAAATCATAGTAGTTTTTTTTTAAATTTAACATGAAACATTACCTAAAAAACAATATTTTAAAGCTTAAAAATTCATTTTAAGTATTGTATTGCTTCAAAGTATAGGTTTGATTCTGTCTAGTAGGGCCCTAGGTGCCCTGCCAAATCGAGACAGTAGTTTAAAACATTAAGTAGGAATCTGCTCTATTTAGGTTGTTGAGATTGAAGGAGGAAGGAAGGTTTCATCTATGAGGCACTTGCACTGAACTGACCGACTTACCAACTGAAGTATCTTGGTTCAGATTTAGTTGAAACATTAATCAACAGATGATGATCTTTATAGGTTGCCAAGACTGTGGATCTTGTGAAGGCTAAGGGTGGGAAAGTAACCCGGGAACCCGGTCCCGTCAAAGGTGGTAAAACAGTTATTGCATTTATTGAGGATCCTGATGGTTACAAATTTGAGCTTTTAGAGAGGGATCCTACACCTGAGCCACTATGTCAAGTAATGCTTCGCGTTGGAGATCTTGACCGGTCTATAACTTTTTATGAGAAGGTGAGATTTCTCCAGCAAAACGAATATCCTAATATGTCATGTTCTACGCACTCTCTCATTACTATACCTCATCCTATATACGTTTTTCATTGCTTATTGGTCATTAAATTTTGCTGTACCCGGTGATGATTTTCTTATAAAGTTCTGCCTGTACTTCTGTGTCCATTAGGCTTTTGGGATGGAGCTTCTTCGCAAACGTGATAACCCTGAATACAAGGTAAATTAAATTTATTTTGTCAAGAGTATAAAATCTAATGTGTTTGGTTGCAGAATTAGGCCTTCCAATACTTGGTGTGAGTTATCTTTTTTTCCCTTAGATATTAAGCTGTTCACAGTTGAATGATCTCAGTCTTGTATGGCTTAGTAAAATAATCTTTTTAGCGGCTAGCTATATGCTTGTTTATGTTTTTATTTTTGTCGAATGTTTCTACCTCCCACTTGAGTATCTTAAAATGGGCAAGCACAATGGTCTGTTTTAGAATGGAATGAAGATGTGATATATGCTGGTTTCTTGCTTTGGAAGTGGACTTCTGCTTCTGCAAGAAACCTGCAGTGTCCTAATCGCTGAAGTTTCCTGACAAAATTCCAGATAACAGCTGAGTTTTTAGTGACCATATGATGTACCTAACTTCCCTTTTTGAACCTGAATCATATGCCACTCTCATACCATTTGTGACTTGATAATCTATTGTTCAGAGTCATAATTTGCAAACCACTTCTGAATACTGAAGCGACATACATTCACTTGGGTAATTTGTACTGAGTTTTGCTACCGTAACTTGATTTTTTCACTTCCTCTTCATGGTATTTATAATAGCACTTGAAGTCCTAGGCATTATGTATTTATATTTGCCCGTTTTGATATTTCAAGTTTGTTGTATTTGAGCCTTTAGCAGTCAGTATTTTTGTGCATCTGTTGGCTGAGATAAGCTTTTGTCCTGTTTCTAGTATACAATAGCAATGATGGGCTATGGTCCTGAGGATAAAAATGCTGTGCTAGAGTTGACATACAACTATGGAGTCACTGAATACGACAAAGGGAATGCTTATGCTCAGGTGAATTTCTTTTTCCTCCGAGTGAAGCTTGTAGTATTTGTTTTCACTAAATCGGACCCATCTTAAAGGGACCGAATAAGCTTGAGGATTCTTATGTATATTGGCAGATTGCAATAGGTACAGATGATGTTTACAAAACTGCAGAAGCAGTTAAACTCTGTGGTGGGAAGATTACACGGGAACCTGGACCCCTACCTGGTATCAGCACAAAGATTACTGCATGCGTGGATCCTGATGGTTGGAAATCGGTATGGCTTTTGTCTGAGAATTTGTTAATTGTTTGGCTTGCTTTGGTCTTAACATCCTTGAGATATCTGCTTGACCTTTGATCTTGATCAAAATGTTTCAAACAATTTATATTAGTCCGTAGATAAAAAGAGATATGTGAACATCTTTAACATGTCTCTAATTCTTTATTTTCTTGCAAAAGAGATTGCAAAAGTAGGATGTAGGATTTAGATAGAACTTATGTTAGACGAACTCTTCACTTTGACCTTATGTACCCAAGTGCGACACTTGACACTCAAACAAGCAAGCGTATGGCTACTAAATACTTCATTTTAATATTAAAAAATTGGCAAAATTGAGGAGTTCTGGTGTCGGACTCTTTAAAATACCATGTCCAACTGGACATTCCACCCGAGTTCGTGTGACATATAATAGAACTAAAATAACAAACAATTAAGCTCGAACTTGGCTTCTAATGAAATTGTGAAATGCCAAATGCCCATCTTAGAATGCTCTAAACTTTTATTTTGAATTGGTTGATTAACTATTTCATCTCTATACGGCTATACCATGGTTGGACTTTGCATCAATTTTAATACTCACTCTGTCCAATTTTACTTGTCCTAGTTTGAAAATACACGCCTATTAAGATTTTTTTATCTCTAAATTACCCATCTTAACTACTCTATTATCATCATTTATGTTTTAGTTAATCTCCTAACTCTTTCTTGGAATTATAAAATAGAGGAGAGGTGGAGGGAAAAAAGGAGTGTAGTTGTGTTTTTAATGTCAAAGTTAACCGTGTTACTTTTTCCAATGTATGTAATGTTGTTTTTAATGAATTTTTTTAATAAAGTTAAATGGGGGTAGTATTGAAAAAATAAGGTTAAAACTGGTATTAAAATAAAAAGAGGACAAATAGATTTGGACAAATCAAAAAAGGAAATTAGGACAAGTAAACTTGGACGGAGGAGGGAGTAACCCCTTAAAAGTTGAAATGTGAGGAACTTTGTAATGTAATAGTCATGAGCTACAAGTTGGTTAGTTCAACTCCTTTTCGAAATATCCCATCTGAGCTGATTTCATGGGAGTAGCTTTCAGGTATTGTTTGATTCTAAAAGTGAACAGTGCATCCCCAACAGTTAATCCTCAAATATTCTTAATATAGTTAGAGTGATACTTATACCCATTTGGTCTCTGTTATCTCTGGTTAGGGACAAGAGTCGAATAATACGATTAATACTGTTTTTTCTATTATTGCAGGTTTTTGTTGATAATATAGACTTCTTGAAGGAATTGGAATGACTATCATCACTTGGTGCCAATGGATCATGCTCGGAGACTCTGATTTTAAAACCAAGTAAAGCTAAGCTAAGCTTCCACCGGTCCGACCAACTGAAAATTTTCTTTTACAAGTTTTGACTGACCATCGGAGAGAATGTATCTGATATGATAAAGTGATAAAGTTTACAATCACGGTAATCAATCAACATTGTAAGTATCTTGTCATATATGGGTGAACGAGAGGTAGGTTGAGATTTTTATTATTTTTCAAATTTTCAAGGAGAACTCACGCTCGTCACCACTGCAATTATTTTTGTGAATTCGTGAATTTGAAATTGCATGTACAGGAGAAAGGAACTTGAAGAAAGACGGTCTTACTTAAACTTTTTACTGGAACATACTAATTTATTTTGCATTTTAAATAATTTACAATTTTACTTATTTGTATTTTAACCCCATTGGGGTAAAAATATAAATAGATAAAATTATAAGATATTTATGTTCAATTTTTATATTCGCATAGAATAACTTTTTTTTTATTTTTTTTTTTTTATATCTTTTATCGTTAATTAGCTTGAAAAGTAAAATTTGAATTTAAAGTGCTAGTTGTTCTGTGCTATCATTAGTAAAACATTATTCAACTTTTCTTAGAAGTTTACAACTTACTATTAATTTTCTCATTTTCCTAAATTAAAATAAAACACTTATTAGACGCCATATCACAAATTACTTTTTTTTTTAGAATGAGAACCAATATTATCAAGACTTAACAGTATTACAAGAAAAATTATAAAATTGATTAAAAACTTTATAAAATGAAGTACTTTTTTTATGAATATTATATATAAAAAATGTACACGATCTAAGCCTAGCTTTTGTATAATTAATACTCAGCTGTTTAATAATCTGGAAGTTTTTCTCGAAAAAAAATCTTCTTCTAGACTGACCAATTTCGTCAATCTAGAGGAAGATATTGAGGTTGAGAGTTGAGACTATTAGAGAGGACTTGCAATGCAACCATATTCTTGATCCACCAACTGTGAAGGGAAATCTGGGGAAAACGGAAAACCACGCGAGTGATGATGTTGGAGTGATGCAAATATTAAGTTAGTGGCTGCTTTTTCAATCCGACCGTTTGATAAAAACTGAATGAAATGATTATGAAATAATTCTGAATACTGAATGAAAAATTTGATAATTGATATATCTAAAACATCTTAATAACAAATTTTTATTATTTTACCCCTCTGAAAAAATTTAAAATTGTAATAAATTTATTTAATATTACTTAATATAATAGTTAATATTGTAAAAAAAAAAAAATTACTCATTTAGCCAAAAAAAAGATACTAAACTATTCAGCCTAAATAGTCTGAATGACTGATTTTCAAAACAAACGACTAAATGACTTATTCAGCCATTTAGCCATTAGTGCGTAACAAACAATCCCCAAGTCCGTGAAAAAATAGTCCAGCCCTAAGGTTCCCTTTTTATTCTGGGACACTTGAGATAAGCTGGTGGAGCCGAATCAAGGTAAAGCAACAATACGCAATCATCACAAAACTTGCTTTAGTCTAACACTGACTAAAACCTACGATCGAAAGAGCTGTTTATGCATAACATCAGCAGCAATATCCCCCTGATGCATTTCAGAATTCAGATCATTCTGTGAATCTAACGCACCCAGAAAGAATCAAGCCAAGGATTCAATATTCTCTTCTTTACCTAATAAAAATCCAATAGAATGCTCCTTTGGCTGGTCATAACAGGCAGCTCCATTTGTATTATGGTCTTCATCTTCAATTGGCATGTCTGACTTGTCACAGCAGCACGAGAAATATTGTAATCCTGCAATTCCCAACATAGGAACTCATAATTGAAGAGCTAGTAAAGAATAAGTTTTCGACTTTAAAAGTGACAACCCAAGATGCATTTCACGTTAAAAAGGTGACAACTAACAATTCCTGAAAAGAAATACTAAAGCAAGTAATCATCAGTTAGATAAACTCAAGATTAAACCAACTTGTGTAATACAAGACACCATTCGGTTCTGTGCACACATAATACAAGATGGCATAAAATATGGATTTCGAAAAGTATCAAAATTTTGAGTTTCACTGAAACTAGATTCAGCTAATGAAAACATGACATTCATGACATACAGACATGGTTTTTTATACACAAGGTATAAAGAAACAAGGTTACAACACAAGCAAACAACTAACAAACATTGATGGAAAATAATACCCAAACCACCATATGCACAAACGGGCTGTATAATCGGTTGACAGTAACTAACGGAAATTTCTTCATGTATAATTTATGTCACAGGGAACCACAAACCCACGTTGCAGGGGCAACTTGTTACATCTATGTACAGCAGAGGAACAAAGCCTGATTGACATACAAGGATCAACCAATGTGTTTATAGTCCTTACGAGAACATCTAAACTGAGCTTCAAACAACAGTTGAATAACTCGGTTCGAATTAAGAGCATGCTTTGTTCTTCATCGGTGATGCATCACCAAAACTTGTCCACCAGAAATTGATTGTTGCTTGACACAATCAAACATCTGTGTGTATTAACCTTGAAAATATTGTAATCCAAGCTGAATATTAAAGTAAGGACAGGAACTTTGAATTCAAGGCATGATTGAGGCCATCACCAACAGTTTGAACAGAGCCTTCTGAAAACAAAAGTGATGATATGCAGTCAAAAACCCACAAGAATTTAACAGAAATAAGAATTAGAAATAACTCGAAGAGGGTAAAATATGCATCAGGTGGATAGAATTACCATGTATATCACTTTGCAGAAGAAATGCGGCGAAGGGAAGACATCCAACCGCTTGAAGTACCAATATTTTCACCCTGAGCCTGGTTTGTGGTTTCAGCAGGCAACACAGGCTTTGAGGCATTTCTTTTTGAGACACCAGCAAGGGGATATGAAGTAGAGGAAATATATGCATTGGTCATATTCTACAAATCAAAAATTGATTCAGTGTCGAGCTGAAGCTGTCATACAAGAAATAATTGCACCGGATTTGGAAACAAAATTTGAACTGCCATAATGAAGTGTACGATTATAATGATAAGCAAATAAAACTGCAGACGCAGCATTAAATTTCCATTCCCTTTAATTTAGATGACTTACATTTCTCTCGAGGGGATTTTCAGAAGTCAAATTCCTGTCAATTGGAGATTTAAATTGCATGCGAATGCCAGGACCATTAGCAGTATTCGATCTCATGCGTTCAGTTAATTCAGCTGAAAAAGAAGCATTATTGCCTGCTGACACTGAAAAAGGAGCAAGTCATAACACTAGTTTTGAGCAAAAATAATCATTTAATGAGTTTTCGCTCTTTGAACCAGTGTTGTTTCATCAATCTAAAAGAGTTCAATAAATATTTCTACCCAAGCTGTTTTAGAGAATAGTCTGGCAAGATAAAGCAATTGAGTAACATTGTTGACATTCCCCATAAATAGTCTACAGTTGGTTAAAAGTTTCCTTTTATAGATGCAGTAATGCTTTAAGCTGAGTGAAATGTAATGAAAAATCTAACCTTGATGTTTGGCCACATCCATTTGAACTGCTCGACTGCTGCTATCCCCGGGAAGTGGCTGTAAATTAGGGTCTTTAGTTTGATAGAACAATGATGACGATAACATCCAATTTTTAAAATGAGCAACTAAAGAAGTTACGCATATGCAGTAAAGTACATCAAAACTACAAACTATTTCAAGAAAAAATAAAAATCATAGAGATAGCTGTGATGTATGTATGGGAGAGAGATAAAATTAATAAGAAAAAGAACAAACAGACAACAGTTACCCGTGATTGAGTTTTACTCTTTTGTGCTTGTTGGTACTTTAGGATGGTCCAATCAAATATGTAATCAAATTCATACCCTGCAAGATAAGAAAACACATTTGTTGAATTTAGAATTCTTAACTTGTGAAGGAAACAAGGCACTACACATCAAACAGTTGTCTTGCAACTTTTAATATCAATAAGAAACCTTGAATAACATTAATTAATAGAATTCAAATTTGGGCTGCATACTAAAATGAAAGGTATCAGGACTACTTTTATTAATGCTGCAGGACATTTTCTTATATGAGCAACAAACACTAAAACATATCAAAATTCAAAGTCCCCATGTACTGAGAACGAGATAGAATAAAGTTACTTCTTATTGGCTTAAGGTTAGTGGTCTAGCCAGCAGATACCTTCACGAGTGAACAATTCACGGAACAAACGCTTCAGGAATCCATAGTCAGGACGTTGATCAAATGTCAATGAATGGCAGTAATGGAAGTATGAAGCAAATTCCACTGGGTGTGACTTGCATAAAACCTTTATAAGAACATATAAGCATAAGCTAGATATATCAGACCAGATCGAAACCCCAAAAGAAAGATAGATGTTATCTATATACCTCGATAGGTGTTGCTAACTTCTTCTCGCATATTTTGTCATACTTTTGTTTCTTGGTGGCAGCTTTTAGACCTTGCCATGGAAGACTAAAATTTTTTTTGTCAGTCAGAGTTAACAGTAATTTGACAATATAAAATGCTGTGATTTCGCACTATGTAGTAAAGAAATGTAAAATGCAAAATGAAAAGCAAATGGCATACCTTCCTCTTAAAAAATAAAGGAGGACATATCCAAGAGACTCTAAATCGTCCCGCCGGCTTTGCTCTACAATGAAACACCCAATGAGACAAATCCAAACAGAATAATAACAGTACACCACCTGCAGTTAAAATAAAAGAAGCAGTACTATGCTCACCTATTCCAAGATGGGTATTACAACTTGCATAGCGTGCAGTTCCTGTTAAATTTTTGTTCTCCCTGCACAATTCAATAGTAAACCGCAGAAGATAACTACTTAAGGATGCATTAATATAGTCATACATGTTCAGAACAGAACCAATTTGATGGAGTTTAAATTAGACATCATAACCAACTTGTTAAGAAAAGAGTGGATATTCATTTCTCTCTCACTCTCTCCCGCGGACTGTTTTTGATAAGTTATTATTTATTCAAATAAAAACCCAAAAAAGAAGCTCCCACTTTCAATAAGATTTTTCCAAACAGAGTAAGAAAACATATAAACAAAACATTTGCAAACTCTCAAATGAAAAGGATATAAGCATTAAGAAACATGAAAAGAGTTGATATTAGGTAAGGGAAGAAAGCTCTACAAAAAAATGTGCTATATTATATGGAAAGATACCTGTATGGTATATGCCGGTTGGTTGTTGAATCACGATATCTTTTCGCAAGCCCAAAATCAATGATGTAAACCTGATAAATACAGTAAGGATCAGAATAATGAGGACCAAGGAACACGAATATTAAAATAAAAATAAGGGAAATTTAGGCCATTAAAAAATAGTAGGAGAAAAGTTATATTTACCTGATTCGCTTTTCGACCAAGACCCATGAGAAAGTTATCAGGCTTAATATCCCGATGCAGAAACCCTTTAGAATGCACAAATTCTATCCTTGTTATCTAGATGACACAGAAAAACAATAATGATTAATAATTCTGAAGTCAACAATAGAAGCTACATACTACTATAAAGTTGAGTTATTGCTGGTGCAAGAGATGTTTTTTGTTTTTGGGGTGGCGGTGGGGGGTGGGGAGTCTAGCAGATTTCTTATGAGGAATATGAGATTCTTCCTGAATCCTGATAATTAAAGTTCAAGCTTGATTCGTGAGTAGGATTGGCATTTTGAAAAGGCATGCTAAACCTATAATAAATGAGGACACTTTGTCCTCTTGGTCTAGTGGATGTGCATAAAGAACAGAATGTCAACACTTGTTTGCCCAGATCTTTCCAACTTCACTTCACTATTGGAAATATCAAGTGGGATAATCACTGATCCTATAAGAGCAGTTGACTTTCTCTTTTGCAGAAAATCTGAACCTGCTGCCCCATAGACTGAGGGGAGCGGCTAATCCAAGACAGACATTGATATTTAAACATGAGAAGCATAGATGTTCAACAATGCTTACCATTTGATCAGCCAACATTAAGACGGTCTTCAATGAGAACTTTCTCCCACAATAAACAAACAGATCTTCAAGACTTGGTCCAAGCAAATCAAGGACAAGGATATTGTCATCAGCATCTATACCGGACCATCTTATGCAAGGTATACCACCTAAAAAGGCAGACCGAAGTTAGAAGATTAATACGCTTACTGTATGAGTGCATCAAAATACACCACTACATCTATGCATAGCTGCACGCAGACATTAAACTTATACACGGAAAAAACATTTCCATCACAAGCATTTCACTTTCAGATGAAACGTACTTCCTCCCTGAAGAATATTATATAACTTGGCCTCGTACAGAAGTTGTGGATGTTTTGTCTTATTGTTCTCCTGCACAATAAAAAAATTAAATTGATTTGCAATCTAGAGTAGATAAAATGCAAAAAGAATGCACAAAGCAGTAAATAATTCAAATACTGTCCAAAATTTGAGACACTGGTTCCAATAACTTTTTGTATATGTATGCACATTCATCAACTTTTCTAGTTGGGATCAGTGATTATACTTATCAAGAAGTCCTTTTTACATAGAAACACCTAGCAAGAAGTGTTAATCAAGAGTAACACCATGTATCATTTTACAACGTCATATTAAACATATAATGCATGAAAGAGTTGAAAACCATGCACCAATACACCAAAAATGTTTGTCATACTGGGGCGATGCAAACAGCTCTCTAAGTTTACTCATGAGCTTTAAAAGTTCAAACAACATAAGAACTGAAGTGAAAATAAATTCAATAGCCTGAATCAATACTCCCGAATCCTATTTCACACTAACCAAAAAGAAGAACTTGTTTTGCTTCATTAAAAAAAATGAATTCTCATATCAATGATTCACAAACTAAGTAATCACAATCCCCTGCCACTTCAACTTTCTCATCAACACAACACACGCATCATTGCAGCATGAGCGGTCAAAACACTAAATCTTTACTGAATTTACCTCAATTGTGAATTAGTACAACAATACCATAAAAAAAAATCAAATAAAACAAAACTCAAAATAGTTCAAAGAAATCATTTAATCAATTCACGATAGCTGCAGAAAAATAAGAAACAGAAAATTCGATCCAGACTTACGATCTTCGCTGCAACGATCTCACACGTATCAACATGGGTAGCTGCAGAACAAAAATTAAACAAAATTACAACAATTTTTACATGAACAAAACAATTACAAAACTAGAAATATAAAGTAATAAAAACCGACCTAGATGAATTTCCCCAAATGATCCACTTCCGATCTTCCGCCCGAGCTTATACTTTCCTCCGATGATTCTTTCCATGCTCTAAGTCGCCGGATCGGATTAGATTGAATCGAATCAACCTAAACATGCGACGGAACTACAGCTTTTCAAAATATAGAGTAATCGAAATTGGAGAAAGATGGAAAATCTGTCTGCTTAAGAAATGTTTCTCGAGAAACAGAAACCACAAACGCCAGGAATCAGGGAAAAATTTCGAGCCTGTTCGGCCATCACCAATGACTTATAAAAATTAAAAATTAAAAAAATTTATAAATCATTTTAAATTATAATTTATAATTTATATTATTTTTATTTATAAAATAAAAATAAATTATGAAAGTGTTTGATTAAAATAATTATTTATAAATTAAAATAAGTTATAAAGATAATTAAAATGAAAGTAAAACGGTATTTATATTTGATCAAATTTATTTATTTAAAATGTTTATAAGTCAACTTAAAATAAACAAATAAATTTTTTTTATAAGTTATTTTATAAATTAACAAACGAACACGTGACCGGTTTATAAGTTAGTTTAACCAATTTATAAGCCGGAGTCGAACATGCTGAAAATGACAAACTAGAAATGAAGGGCAGATGTGGAATTTCGTAATAAATCCCCCTCTGATAGTAACTGTATATCTAATCGAGTAATTGTACATTTAATTTTTATAAAATGATTGAATTTTTAATTTTTTAAATTATATGCAACAAACCAGTCGCACCATAAATTAACAACGTGACATTTTGACATGATAAATAAGAGCTTATGTACGTGTAATAGAAAAATAGTTTTAATTAAATGATATTTCAACATAGATTAATTTGTTGAATTTAATATAGTGTGCAATTGGTTAATAGTATAATTTATTTAATTTATGTTAATTGTGTAATTTATTAATTTAAGTTGGTTATGTAGCTAGTTTAATTTATATATTTTGTGTAATTTTAAGTTAAATTAATTGTGTAATTATTTTAATTTTTATGATATTTCTGTAAGCTGTTTATATAATCTATGTTAGTTGTAAAATTTCTAGTTTGTATTAACTCTGTAATTTATTATGTTTTTTTGGCCTAATTTTTATCTCATTAATATATTTATTACACATAAACACTCATTTGTCAATTTGGTATGCCATGTCATCAATTAAATTGACATGTCATGTTCAATTGATTACAATTTGATTTATAAACCAATTGAAATATATTAATTTTTTTTTTTTAATTATTTATAAGCGTAATGCTACAACTTACAGCAAACACATTTTTAACAATCATTTGCTAAATCAAATGACATTCATGATAGTTTTCTTTTAAATATTAAGATTTCTAATAAAATATTTTAAATTAACTCGTGTAATTATCATACTTTATAAATGTTAATATTTTTAGATTGTGGAGCTTAACCTTTTAATATATTTGATCTTAGTCCTTGGTTATAAGGCTGAAAGGCTATATGTTCTTCATTTGTAAATCACAGTTTCATAGTATTTTAAGTGATTATGACAAAAAATTTAGACCACCACATTCAATATTTTAGAATTAAACTAAACATACATGTTTTAACATTCGTATAAAAGATAAATATATATATATATATATATATATATATATATATATATATAACTTGATCTTGAACATATCTCTTAAATAATATACTTCTCTTAAATAACATACTTTTATTAAAACTATGCCATTTTGAAGGTTTTTTTAAAAAACAAAATAATATTAATTAAAAGAGAGCACCCCTTTTATCTAGCACTCTTTATTAAATAGCGCTCTCTTATTAAAATTATATCGTTTTGGAGATTCTTTTTTAAAAGAGTGGTCTCGCTTGCTTTATTTTTATTTACAAAAATATTTAAAGAATCCACCAAGAAGTTGAAAAGCTGTGTAAAATTCACAAAGACGATCAAATAATTGTTCGGTCCGGCATATATTTGTTATTTTAAAATATTTAGAGATCGAAGATTCTCAAATTTTGAATTTTCGTCCAAACTTGGGGGGACAATTTTGTCATTAACTCTAGTTTTTATTGCTGAAAGTATTGACGTAGTAGTTGCCTCTATTTTACAATTTATGTGTTTGTTTAATGCAGCTATAATGTAGCCTTGACAACTAGTATAATACTCCATCCGTCCCTATTTAAATGACGTTTTAGAGATAGACACAAAAAATAAGATAATGAATGATTTAGTACTCAATTATCTATAATACCCTTAAATCATTAATTTATCATAGCACAAGAGCACAAGAGTTTAAAGTACCAAAAAATAGGTAGAGTAATGAGGGGTAATTTTGGAAAAATTATCATTAATTCTCCTAGATTTAAAAAACGTCAATTAATTAAGAAAAAATAAAAAACTCTAAAACGTCATTTAAATAAGGACGGAGGAGTAATATATTCCAAGCAGTCGTGCTTTCTTAAGCAGCCATTTAGTTTTTAGTTGATGCAAGTGCTGGTGATTAGCATCCCTATATAATACCATTTGTTTCTTTTCAGGACTACAAGAATAAAATAGAATGTGAAATACAAGGATTAAATCAATCTATTTAATTTGACATTCTTAATTCAATCACACACGCACAAAAAAAAAAACATAATAAAAGAAAAATAGGACAGTTGTTGAAAAAAAATTAAGCATAGGGTGGCTGCTGCCTCAGTTGATCTTCCTTAGTATTGTGCCTTACTACATTCAGGAGGAATCTGTCCATTGAATCGCTTTGTATCTTTGCAGTAGTCATAGATCATGTAGTTATCTCTCACCCACTTCATCTGCCCTTGCTTACCAAAGCTCAGCTGCTTGTATATGGGAGAAGTCCACCAATTGGCAGGGAATGGGAGCGCACATTGAACAATGCTAATCGGTCCGTCCCATTTACAAGCCCGTGCCCTGAAGTGGCGAAATCGAGCTAAGAAGGGTGCACTATTCCAGTCAATCTTGACAAGCCCACCTCTAGTTGCCCAATTATCAGCATTCCACAAGCTGGAGTAAACTCTCATCCCTTGTTGGTTTGGGTAGGCAATGCCCTCGCTCTGATAGTTTCTATAGACTCGAATTGGCAGATTATCGACGTACCACCTAAAAACCATGGTAGTAGATCATATAAGGAAATATATTACATAAACAGAATGATATTTTTATGTCTAGAAAAATAATATTTTTTGAAATTAGGAGAACTCTTACACAATTTCAGTTGGGTTCCAATGTATGGTATAGTTGTGGAAATCGGCAGTTGGGTCGAACCATAAGTAGAATTGTTGCTCTTTGTTTCCAACTCCTTGTGTGTATATGTTTGTGTGGACAATGTAAGGTTGCCCTGTTGAGTTTCCTAAGAACTCAAAGTCGATCTCGTCATGGTTAGCCCCAGTAGAAGACAACTGCAAAGTTCCAAGAAAAGTATTCAGTTTTTTTTTTTCCCAAAGTTATTTTGGGTGTTTATTTGTGCATGTTCAGTTGGTTCTGGTTTTATGTTTTGTGGTACTTACATAGTATGCTGTGACAGTTCCAGCCGAATTCCCTGGAACCAACTTGATCAGAATTTCAATGTTTCCAAATAGAAATGCTCGCTTTGTTTGAACGCCCGAACCTGTGAAATTTTTTTTCAAAGAGATCGAGCCAGAATATTTGTATGAGACGATCTTAAAAAGGTGATATATGTTGAGTTGAGTTTAAGGTTGTAAAATGAGCAAACAGTTCGAGCTCAATTTGTACTCGTTCGACTAAAAGTTCGATTCAAACTCGACTCCAAATATAAATGATTCAAATATAAAACAAATTTTAAAGTTCAATAAAAACTTGAATTCATACTTACAGAGAATATGCGTGTGTGAAGAAGATAAATTGGTACCTGAAGTTTTATCCAATACAAGCTGAAGATCATCACCAAGGATCGAAGAATGGGCAGCACCCCAATTGAAATACATGCTCTTGGAGAAGTTTCCTTCCACCAAACATGAATGTAATGCAACTGTTGAGATGAAGAGAGCTATGACCAAAGCTCGAAAAGTTGCCATTTCCAGTTTTTGAATGAACAATGTACCCCAGTGTCCTGGCTCTTTTGTTACTTTTACTCTTCCTTTGAAAATGGAATGCTTCCTTCTCAGTTTAAGAAACCTTAATATAGCCTATAACAATGATATATACCTTACTCAGATAAATTCTGTTTTGGTTAGTTTTTCAGTTTCATATATATATATATATAACAGTCTGACATTGTCATGGTTTTGAAATTCCTACATTACATTTGAATATACATGTCAAATTGAAAGCTTGCAAGATTTTCAAGTGTTAGTTATGTTATGCCTCTCAAATATCGGAAAGTAATTTAATAAAAAAGTTTGATAAAATAATACTCCCTCGGTTTCAAATTGAATTAGAATCTACAATTTAATTTTTTGAAATCAAACGACGAAATATTATATAAACTTCAAATTAATTAATATTAATTTATTTAACTTTAGTTGATACAATTATTATAAGCTCAGATAGTATATATCAAAATAATTAATCACAAAATTTAGTTTATTCTAAATTTTTACGAGTCATACTATTTTTGAAGTTTAATAATATTCTCGTTTGTCCTCTAAAATTAAATTGTATCTTTAATTTTGGAAAGTATTATACACACACACACACACACACACACACATATATATATATATATATATATATATATATATATATATATATATATATATATATATATATAGATAGATCAGGTCCTAACTCCGGTTTGATCAAAAACACCAATTTTTTTTTTTTTTTTTTTTTGCTTTTTTTTAAAACAACTAAAAAATATTTAATATTTTATGGAATCGAAATTTTTCATAATATAATGTTTTGGGTGTGATTTGAATACTTATACTAAAAATAATGATACATCTGCATGCATTTACATACATACATGTACCAAAATCACACCAAAAACGCTTTATTATAAAAAAATTTCAATTCCATAATTATTTATTTATTTTTTTTAGTTGTTTTAAAAAAAAAAAAAAAAAAAAGTCCGGACATTAGATCCGTCCAGACGTCCGGACTAGATCCTGTCCCTATATATATATATAGCCTATCTAGGACGCGTTTGGAGGTTAGGACAATAACGTGCATGTGACTAACCTACTTAAAGGTTTACACAGCCAGCTATTATATGTTACCAAACTCATATATCCTCCAACGGAAGGCGTAGTTAAACAGACGTGCCAACCTTAAGATATTTGGTTTTACCAGAAACGAAAGAAAACAGATTCAGCCTTTCGATTACATGTCCGATTCGATTAAAAGTTAAAATGAAGTTAATTTCGAAATATAAATAACAAATATGAAGAAATTTTAAAGTTCGATAAATTACTCGAACTCATAACAAATTATAATTTTCTATCGATACTTTCGGATCATATTCGTTTCGAAAAGTTCAAATTGCTTGACTCGACTTCAAATCGTCTTCATTTCGGTAGCTAAATGAGACTCAATCAAACCTTATTTTATACTCGATAAATTTTGTGAATCAAATCTGAACAACTCAATATTCGGTTCAACTCGATTCATTTACACCCTTAGTTCTTAGCATGTAAATTTGCAATTTGCATTAACAAAATTCAATATGAATCTCTCAACTCCAAACTCCTTACTATAAAAGGACAGCTTAATTCACTATATATATATATATATATATATATATATATATATATATATATATATAGTCAGTACAATTCTGTATGCAATTTTGTCAGTTCAATATTGCATACATAATTATTGATGAAAACTCTCTTATCTTTGCAAATTTACATGCGTCAGATGACAATGATATAATTATACCTTGATTTTATTATTTAATAGAGTTATATATGGATCTGACTTTAAGATATAACAAACGGGCTAACTTGTAGTACAACTAGTAGTGAAAAATTAAAAATACTCTTTGGATAAGTTTTTCTTATAATAATAATATATATCCATCCTTTATTCCTCTAAATATTGAGTACATGAAATTGCTAAGAGAATACATCATCATCATGAACAAAGATTAGAGAATTATCATCAATAATTAAGGCCTTAACTTTCTAGTTCTGGATATGCACCCAAATTCCCCGAGTAGGCACGCCCCGATGAACAAGATACAGAATATAATACCCCGGAGGAGCAATCTTCCCATTTGTTGGCGCCACCACCGTAAGTCTTCCCGGCATCATATCCACATTTCCCAACACAAGCATCCTCTGCTGTTGCGAAAACCCATGAGTGGTAAACGGCGGCGACAACATTGTCACCTTCAAGTCCGAGATACGCAAATCCTCCTCCACCTCATCATTTATTTCGAAACTCACCGTGAATTTCTGTCCGTACACCAACTTTTGTTTGGTCAAAGCCTCCAAAATCAACGGCCTGTGCTTGTCCAGATGAGCATCCAAATAAGGCGGTGAAAATTTCTCCACTCGGAGCTCAGTCGGAAACCTTTCACCTTGGAAAACGTACCTATCGTTTTCATTACTCCCGGCCACCAAAACTTCCCCACTAGCTAACACAGCGGATGTGGAATGATACATTCTTGGAATTTGAGTAGGTTTTAAGGCCTTGAACCTTTGTCCATTCTTCTTGTTTGGCATGTATAGTTCCGGAGTCAAATTTGGTACGTCGGCATCCCACCATCCGGCAGTACCCTTCTTTCCGCCGTTTAGCAAAAGAAGATCTCCAGTAGGGAGAATCAACATATCGCCCATAATCCGAGGCGATAGCATCATTTCTTTCTCCCATTTGGGATTTTCTTTAGTGATGCTAATTTTTCCACAATCTTGTAATGCAGGCAAAAATACTCCCTTTGGCTTTGGCTTTTTGACCTGATCAACATGTGAAAATGCGTCATGAGAATTTCATCCACATATCAACACCTCGACGTTGACGTCTAGTGGGTTTTCGGGGTCGAGTTTGATGGGGAGGAGAGCGGACATGCCGGAAGCCGGGTAGTTACGGGAGCCACCGGGCAAGGGTGGGAATTCTTGGACAGTTAGTCCTGTTTTAGGGTTGAAAATGATGGCGCGGTCGTTGGTGAAAAGGAAGAGGTTTCCGGCTGGGGTTAGGTATAAGAATGGGTAGAGGTTGTTCTCAACTTGATCTGTGGTTTGTTGGAGGAAGGGGAGGTTGAATTGTTTCACGGGGAAATTTAATGAGTCTGGCGGAATGATTTCGTAGGTGAACGATTGACGACCTCCAACAATAATAATGCTACCATCTTCCAATATGTGTTGAGAAGCATACCTAATAACATGCAAATGATCAGAATAATATAAATCATAAATTCAAACGCTGTATTTTTGAAGAGTACGTACTATCTTTGTTCCTTTTTATTATACTCACAATTTAGCCAAAAAAGAAAGAAAGTTGAAATAGTATTAAAATTATTTTTTTTGCTAATATATATATATATATATATATATATTTGCATGTAAATACCATCTATCAGAACCCAATAAGTCAGATTTCTCGTAGAAATCGCAGTTTGTGCATGGCTCGAGGATACGAACGGCTCTTCTTCCTTGATAATAACCTCCGCTGCCAATTAGGTTACCTTCAGCTGACAGGCTTCCAACTGGCACCATGGATCACTTTTGATCTACAAGATTTATAAGCAAAAACATAATTAATAATTAAACGATCTATATATATGCATGCTGCATGTATACGTAATTACTTGTTTTGCATGCATGGATAATACTAATAAATGAGATTTATAATTAAGAGGAATTTATTACATTTAGCGGTCTGGTTTTATCGGTGTCAGCATCATATTCAAGGGCATGAGCAAAACAATCCTTATAACCCCTCTCGAAATTTTTGGGACAATTCTCAGTTAACCTATAAGCTGAATCACCAAGGAAGGTGGTATCAAACCAAACCACCTTGTTGTTTGGCATTAGCTGCAGTTGCATGGCCGAAACTCCCACATTTTTAGTTGTTATCCTCCATTTACCAAGGCTGTTGGTATTGAAATCTGGTCTCACCTCCTCAGCATCCGTCTCAGAATGCGGGTTCGTTGGCTCATCGCCGCCAACTGCCCACCCAAATAATGGAAATCTCGGATGAAAAAAATTAAATAATGATCTCCTTTCCAAATTATTTTTCTTGTTGTTGATGTAATCTCCTAGCAAGTCATCATGACCCACTTGTTGTTCTGCGTCATTAAGGTAGTTGTTATGGCCAAAATGACCATTTACTGAAAGCTTAGAAGCTACAGAGATGGAACTCTGCGAGCCATGGTCGGAGCTTTTGCTGAACACAGAGGAAACAAATAATAATAATAGAGGAAGGAGGAGAAGGGGTTTCAACAAGGGCGTCATTGAAGAAGAAGATGACCCTTCCTCAAGGGATCTTGTTTACCCTTAAATTTGTTTCTACCCATACCTATTCTTTTATACTTATTCATATGCTATTCTAGTCATCAGTCATGTATGCTTAAATTTAGGATTTGCCTCCTTTTAAGGCCAACCAACTAAACATAACAATGCAATAAGAATGTGATTTATAAGCATATGATCTAGCCAAGCTGATGGGTAGATTCTAATTTTAACATTTTTCACATTTATTTAAAAAGTTCAATAGTTTTAATGTAAAAATGTAATTCGTATATTTTTCGATAACTTGATAATAATTCAATAAATAGTACTTTTTCCGATCATTGAGATCACAATTGATTTTTAAAATTTTACTTTTAAAAATAGACTCTAGTTTTGGGACAAACATGCCATGAATTAACAAGAACTAAATGATCATCAGTAGATCTGATGGACTACCATTGCTCATTGCTATTGAAGTTAAGCTCCTATTTGTAGAGAGGGATTCGTTGTATAGAAATACATGTTGAGTGCTACTTGTAATGTTGCAATTCAACCAAATATATTGAGGCATGCACGTCTGTTTATGTATCCTTCATTTGATTTGAGTTTGGTAAAATACAATAGCTGGCTATGAATCGCTTTAGTTAGGTTAGTTGCATTCAAATTATTTTTTAAATTAATATAGTCCATATATGCTTGGCTGACGGGTTGAAATATTTATATTGAGGCAATTCAACATCTTCAGACTCTATGGACGGCATAGATGCATTGGCTGAAAATGATCCATGTATATAACTGGTCATATATATATATGACCTTACAAAAATTAGTTGACCTTATAAAATTAATTAAAAGTGTCTGTCAAAAGTTTGAGGAGCATAACTAAGTGACAGGCATATAATATGTGGGAATAATGTCAAAAAACCAAGACAAGGTCAGAACATTAAAAAAAAAAAAAAGTATTCAAACTTCTTAGAAAGGCATGCATATACGCTAGTTATATGGCTATATAAACGTTTCTGAAACTGAGAAGGAAGCATACCATTTTTGAAGACAGGTAAAGTACGTAGCAAAGAAAGACCGGCATTGATTGTTCATCAGATCGAGTAGTGGAAATATATGGCAACTTATCAAGTTTTGGTCATAGCCTTGTTCGTTTCATCAGTTGCATTTCATCCATGTTTAGTGGATGCCACATTTTACGATAGCATGTATATTAATTGGGGTGCTCATCATTCTTCGATGATCGGAAATGGTGATGAACTTCATCTTGTACTCGATAAAACTTCAGGTACAAATTCTTGGCAGTTTAATTTATACTTTATCGATGATATTCTTGTTAGTGTAATTGTTTGGTACGTTTATAAATTAATCCAAATTTTTGGCTTGTTAATTAAAGTTTTTTGCGTTAGGTATAAATTTTACTAATTTTTAGTACTGAAAGACTAATGGCAGGTTTTTGTTTATAGGTTCTGGTGTTCAATCAAAGCAAGCATTTTTATTTGGAAGCATTGAAATGCTGATCAAGCTGGTACCGGGGAATTCGGCTGGAACTGTTACGGCATATTATGTAAGTCCATCATACTATGATTAGTTAACGTCTTAGTAAGCTTGAGTTTGCTGAAGTAACTGGAAAATAATATACAAAACCAGTTCCTACTTCAACAAAAAGGAAACCTAAACCTAGGCAAAAATAACAAAAGGAAAATGACTAATTATTCTCTCTTTATAAATGAACTGTTGCAGCTGTCTTCTACTGGGGATTACCACGATGAAATCGACTTTGAGTTCTTAGGGAACTCAACAGGGCAACCTTACATTGTCCATACAAATGTATACACGCAAGGAGTTGGAAACAAAGAGCAACAATTCTACTTATGGTTTGACCCAACTGCTGATTTCCATAACTACACTATACATTGGAACCCTACCGAAATTGTGTAAGTTTTCCTGATTTCAAAACTACTTTCTTTTCTTCTCTCAAAATATCAAAGATATCAAACATTTTTTTCTCAAAGGAACCCTCAGCCATTACCTTTTTTTTGGTATGCATTAATTAGTACTACCCCGTCCCCAAAATTCCTCTATAAATTAAGTTTTAAACATATATACATCATTGGGTTATTATGACGTTCACTATCATTGGGTTACTTATTATTATACTCAGGCACTCAAATTAATTATCGATCTCTGGCCAATATCTAAACTCTTGCCATGGTTTTTAATTAATTAGGTGGTACATCGACAGTCTCCCAATTCGCATCTTCAGGAACTATCAGAACGAGGGTATTGCCTACCCTAATCAACAAGGGATGATGGTTTACTCCAGTCTGTGGAATGCTGATAATTGGGCAACTAGAGGTGGCCTTGTCAAGATTGACTGGAATAGTGTACCCTTCATTGCAAAGTATCGTAACTTCAGGGCACGGGCGTGCAAATGGAACGGACCTATTAGCATTATTCAATGTGCCATACCTTTGCCTGCCAATTGGTGGACTTCTCCCATATACAAGCAGCTGAGCTTTGGTAAGCAAGGGCAGATGAAGTGGGTGAGAGATAACTACATGATCTATGACTACTGCAAAGATACAAAGCGATTCAATGCACAGATGCCTCCTGAATGTAGCAAGGCACAATACTAAAGAAAAATCTGTTGCCCACATTTTCAACTTTTTAACAAGTCTCTCTTTTTTTATTACTAATATATTTGTTTTTGTGAACGAATCAATATTTATTTCTTCTCTTTCTTTTTTTTCTTTTCTATTTTATTAATATTTGGACTGTCGTTTGATCAGAATAACAAACAATTGATTCCGGGATTGTACTCCACATTTATTCCTGTTTTAATTTGGTGATAGAATTTGAAAGTGAAAAACAAGCATGTCGCATCCATTTAATTAATTAGCGACGGATATAAATAACCTGTACTTGAAGTTTCTTTTTGAAAGTGGTTAGTATGAAGTTTATTTTTGGGTAAATTGATTAATTACACACGACCGTATGTGTGTCAACATTCTATCTACCAATCAACCAACTTACTTAAAAATAAAATCTTTCTGATCCTGTTTTTGATACAGTTAATTATTACAGGACCGTCGCTTAAAATCTGTCCAATTTGACATATCTAATTAAGAACTTGACATTCGTCTCCGTATTCACGATCACATATTATCATTGGTCCAGTTTGACCCTTTAAAAGCATCTTCTTGCTTTCTTCAACCTTTTAAAACCCTCAACAAATAATATCAAATTATAAAATACTTCATCAAAGTTTAGATAACATTGAATTCTTTCTCAAAAAATACAATTCAATTAGGTCTATATATATAAGTGATGTTCAAAATTGACTTGATAATAAATTTCTTATTATGAACTTAATTGCCTAGTCTTGTAACGTATTAATTCCATGTATAAATTGATTTATCTAGAGCTAGCATATACTACTAGTATTTCTTACTATACCTCAATTACATAGGTAACGTTTGCAATTGTTACACTTTAACTAAAGTTCATAGCTAAGCTAGCTTATTAAATCCATTCCATTTCTCTCAAATGGTACATACAAATTGCTCCGACAAAACCATGAAAATATATAAATTGCAACAGACGATCGATAAATGTAGGAAAATTACACCAAAATCAATGGTAACGCATGCATATATATATATATATATATATATATATATATCTTGATCAAATTAAAATCCCTTTCCTAATTGCTAATCTTGACCCAAATTCCGGGACTCGGCACGCCACGGTGAACCAGGGACAGAATATAAAACCCTGGCGGAGCAATCTTGGGATTTGGCGGCGCCACCGCATTGAACACGTCAGGACTCTTTAGTGTTGCATCCAAAACTAGCATTCTTTGTTGTTGCGAAAACCCATGAGTAGTAAAAGGTGGCGCTAACATTGTCACCTTCAAATCCGCCGCCTCCACGGACTCTTTCTGCGTTTGTTGGAACCCGAATCTCAATGAGAATTGCTTTGCATACTTCAGTTTCTTGTACGCACCTGATTTTTCACCTACATTTATTGTGGGACGGTGCGGGTTAAGAGCCGGATCCAAATACGGAGGCGAGAACTTCTCTACCCGAAGATCTGTTGGGTAGGGTACACCTTGGAAAATATATTTATCATTTTCATTACTCCCAGCAACTAAAACTTCACCACTAGATAACACGGCTGATGTGGAATGGTACATTCTTGCAATATTTGTAGGTTTTAGCTTCTTAAACCTTTGTCCAAGCTTGTTTTTGGGCATGTAAAGTTCGGGTGTGAAATTCGGGTCATCCCCGTTCCACCAACCCGAAGTTCCCCTCTTTGCACCGTTTAATATAAGCAGATCAGCTGTGGGAAGGATCAACATATCTCCCATGACCCGAGGGGATAACATCATGTCTTTCTCCCAAGTCGGGTTCGGGTCAGTGAGGCTAATCTTTCCACAATCTTGCAATGCGGGCCAAAACGACTCTTTTGGCTTTGGCTTGGCCCGCACGCTATCAACTGCAAAGAATGCATCAGGAGACGCACCGCCACAAATCAAGACCTCAACGCAGTATTTTTCGGGGTTGTGAGTGTCAATTTTGATGGGGAGAAGGGCGGACATGGCGGAGGCGGGGTAGTTGCGGGAGCCCCCGGGGAGCTGTGGAAATTCACGAATGACTTTGGCGGTTTTGGGGTCGAAGATAATGGCGCGGTGGTTGGCGAAAAGGAAACAGTTTCCGTCCGGGGCGAGGTAGAGGAAAGGGTAGAGATTGTTCTCAACGGGATCTGTGGTTTCTTGGAGGAAGGGGAGATCGAATTTTTTGATGGGGAAATTTAGGGTATTTGGTGGGATTATTTCGTAGTTGAAGGATCTTCTGCCTCCGACTACCACAAGGTTGCCATCTTCTAAAGTGTGTTGGGAAGCATACCTGTTAGAAATATCAAGGCACATGCAGATCAGTTAGGTTTAGGTATTAGGGTAGTTTGTATAGGGAAATATATGAATTCAGACTATGAAGTTCTAACACTCCGGCCAGGACCGTCATGAATTCAGACTATGAAGTTTTATACCTTTTTTATTTCATTAGTTCTAACTAATGTTGTATTTGTACAAACTCACAAATAGGAAACTAGAATACAATATTTGTTATAACAAATCCAACAAAAAATTATAAACTTCATATTGGTCATCAAAAGTGTTATAACGAATCTGTTGGGCTGCGCATTTTCGTATAATAGATCGAGTACTATGAGAATTAGGCCGGTTCTAGGTCATTATATATATCTTAAGCCCCCATAACAAACTCTTAAGTTCAATAGGCTTGGGTAGTTATCTTGCCAACTAAAGTACTATTAAACAGTTACCATATCCAATATTATCTCGTGCATGTATGATACTTACTTTTTTTTTTTTAAATGATCTCCCTATGCAATGCCAATTAGGAATTGTAACCCTATTAAGATGGTATAGCAAAAATTATAAATACATGTTAACAATAGGTAAAAACACACTTTTAGCCTACTAAATACTAATTTTTCTATTGCTAACCTATTTTGACGAAGTTTGTTTTCGACGGCTCAAGTCGTCACGTACTTTCTAATACTTTTTTCTTTGTAAATTCACGTCCGTTAAATGTACGGACAAATTTAAGCATTAACAGAATCCAAAATCAGAATATATAGCAACTAGTTTTTAATATTAGGGTTTGGAAGTGATGATAGGTATTTAATTACCATCTTTCAGAACCTAAGACGAAAGATTTCTCCTCGAAATCGCAGCCCTCGCATGGCTTAAGGAGTCGAACAGCATTTGTTCCTTTATAATATCCTCCTGTGCCTATTAGGTAGCCATCAGATGACAGGCTTCCAACTGAGCACCATGGATCGGCTTTTAACTGCAACAATTTAAAATAATCAGCTATAAAAACATTTATAAACACAAATCAAAAATAAATAAATATGATTTTTTATGCATACATGCATGGATAATAACAAATGGAGGGCATGTAGTTAACGTCAAAAATCATATACGTACATTTAGCTGCCTGGTTTTATCAGTCTTTGCATCATATTCCAGGGCATGAACATAGCAATCAGGATAACCTTTCTCGAAATTAATCGGACAATTTCCCGGAGGAGTCAATTTAAGCACCGAATCACCAAGGAAAGTGGTATCGAACCAAACCACTTTGTCATTAGGCATTAGCTGCAATTGCATAGCGGAGACGCCCACATTTTCAGTTGTTATCCTCCAACAACCTTTGAAATTTGTCTCAAATTGCGGTTTAGCGACCCCAACAGCATCATCATCAAAATTAGTACCTCGGGCCATCATAAAACCGGGTTGCGTTTCCACATTATTAGATTCCTTGTTCTTGTCCTTCTTCTTCTTTTTCTTCTCGTCATGAAGAGATATTTCATCATTGGAATCGTCTTTGGACGATGAAAATCCCATGTGGCCATGGCTTCCAAATTGAATGTTTCCAAATTGAAATTTGGAGCTCTCAGTAATTGAATCTTGCACTCCATGATCGGAGCTTTCCGCGAAAACGGAAAGAAATAAGACAGTAAAGAGGACAAAGCCTTTCAAACAAGGGGCCGTGGCTCTTGTTTTCTGCATACTTAATATTTCTATCCACGTGTTTTGGGTTTTAGACCGAACTCAAAGAACACTACATCAATATTGTTTATTGGTCACCTATATATAGGTTTTTCAAGATGCTAAACTTAGAAATTGAGACCCCTTTTCCCAAGCTAATTAACCATGTTAACACATAAAATATCAATTTTACCATTATTAAATTTCCTCTCTTTATGAATATATTAGTAATAATTAAATTGGATTGACGTTATCATATTTTTGAAGTTAAGTAAAGTTTTTTGTAGTGAACAAATTTTGGTTTTTTTTATCAACAAACATGAAAAGCAAGAATTATGAAATTTAGTTGAAGGTGGAATTATTAACAAAAAGTTAAGTGCTGCTAATATATATATATATAACTAAAATTATATTAAAAAACCAATAGCATTAATCTCTTAATATTTGTTTTTCTTCTTAATTAATTATAAAAGTGCTGGTGTGTACGTAATTCTTTCAAAAATAGGGTGGGCTGTCCTGTAATTGAGCATAATAATCTTAAGTGAGGAGGGTAATTAATGTTAAGCTATAGACCACACCTTGGAAACCTCTCCGGAAACATGAAAGCTAGCGGTTGAAGCGGTGCTATGTCATAACTTTCCAAACTCTGCGGATTCTACTACGTACGTACCGGGTAATATTGCTATACAACCAATTAACTAGATTTTAATTCCACCTCATGTAGGAGATTTTTTAGCTTGTATAGTATTTTCCAATAAACTGAGAATTGCATGTTTAGTGCTGCAGGTAAATTATGCATTTATCATTTACCTATTTTTTAATTTCTCATATTCTCTTTTCTAGAGAATTAATTTATATATCATGGATACGAGAAAATTTGGGTAAATTATAAACGCACTCAATAGTTTACCATTTATGGTCGATTGTAAAACGTATTTTATTTTATTTTAACTTTATACGGGAGTGTAGATGCATGGTTAAAAACTTTCCAAAAAATATTCTACAAAATCTGTTGAAAGGACAATTGCCGTATTAAGAAAATACGTTCTTGATCGAAACTAGAATAAACTACATTATATAAAAAAAAAGAGAGAGAAATTAATATAGATCTAGGACTTATGCTACGTTTGGATTACAATAATGAAAGTGGAAATGAAATTACTCATTCTCATGAAATAAAAAAAATTGTGTTTAGTTGTTCCATGGAATTGAATGACTCATTTTCATTCCTGTCAAATTTGTGAAGGTATGAAATAAATCATTCTACTCTCTATTTTATTTTATTCTCTTTTCTACTTTCACTAATTTCATTTCTTCAATCTAAACGTATCATTAAAGTAATCAAATAGATTTGATAATGAAGGCCCACATTCATGTAATGTGACTTAAATATAAGATCACTTGTCTTTGTACAAAGATAAATGATCTTATATTAATTTTTCAAACACTAATATATTGAGTACAATACCCTAGATTAGCACTCCTATAATGCAGCAATTTTACCACTGAATATATGTTGCGACTCAAAGCAAAAACCCTAGCAAATCACAGTTGATATTTGTTGAGATTCAGGCAATATCGTTGTATCTTTTCATTTTTCCTAGGTTTTCTTGATCGATTGAATAGAAAATATATACAAATTTCAAAGGACGTACCCCAAGATCGAAACAATAAGTTATTCCCCAAACTCCAACCTCCAACCAAAAAGAAAAAGGAAGGGAGAAGCGGGGACAGCTTAAAGAAAAAATATGCAGTATATGTCTTGATTCTTCAAATGGTGGGATTAATTCATAACTCTCTTTCTTCTCTATTTTTCTCAAAATGGTATATTGTGCATCAAATCTAGAAGTGCATGCAGTAACATAGGGATGAAAATGAATTAGAACAGTTTTGGAAATCGAAAATGAAAACTATGCCACACAACATAGGGATGGGTAAAGGGAGAACTATTTGAACAATAGTACAAGCATATTAATTATTCCGAAGCCAACTAAATTGTGTAAGTTGATGTTATTTAGTTTCTGTTTTGCTAAGAGCTTAATTCATAAAACTTAATTATAGGAATTAAAACAATAACATTCTTCTCCCTTAATAACTATAACATTCTGAAAATCCCCCCTACCTTCCATTACAATTTCGGTAAGTTGCTATATATATATATATATATATATATATATATATATATATATATATATATATATATTTGTGCAACTTTTGCGAATCAAACCCATTATGCTTGAATTTGAAGATCACATTAAAAAAATGTGAATTCTTACACTGAATCACATATAATAGTATAGACTATAGGGAAAGTCTGAGCTCCAAATCTAGTTCTTGGCTGCCACTTGATCCGGAGTTCTGACTGCCGGAGCGCATTGAATCACTCCCATCTTTATTTTTCTTCTTTGCAGTTGATTCCTATAATAAGATGAATTATAGAAAATTAATGAATTTTTTTTACAAAATTAATTGACATTTTTACATTGATAATGTCAATGTTGTGGGCATGCACACATTTATAAATAACGCGGCTACATATAAATATATATACCTCCACTTCTAGGTTTAGAAGGTTTCTAGTTAAGTTTGGTTGTTGATAATATTGTTGAGCTTCCAAGACAGTATTGCCTGCATTCCATCTGATGTTTATTGAATTTAACATTCAGTTAATTAGAATTAGAGATTAAATTATGGAAAAGGAAACAAAAAAAAGAAGACAATATCAAATTTTTCAATAGAAGTTCTTGAGACAAGATATATATTAGGTTTAAGAAACACAATTAAACACCTTGCATTAGTGCTAGGCAGCTGGGAATCAGCATATCTGATATTTGCTCTTTCTAGTTCACTCATACCCATCTGCATAACAAATAATTCTCAAAAGATTTAGTCACAGCACAAATATAAAGCTAATGAAACCACAAACACTCATGATCAGATGTACTAATACAATTTAAGAACATACTAATAAACGAAATTATGATCAATTAATTAAAGGGGGGAAATTAATCCAGCTTAATTTTTAGTTTCATCTTGCTAGAGGAAACATAATTAGTGATGCAATGACAAAAATCTAGGCTGTAATCCAAGTATATATATCATATCATAGCCCTTTAATTCTTTCAGTATAACATATATATATATATATATATATATATATATATATATATATATGTCGAATCAATTTCTTAGTTGGTAAACTAAAGAGCAAGTATATTTTAGGTTTATTGATGATCATCATATTGGAGATATAGAATGAACAATATCTTATTCATTATGATTCCACATATATATCTTGTAGTTGCGAGATACATTATTATTGTATACTCTTTTATATATTAAAATACTTAAATATAACCTAAATAATATGTCAATATTCGCATCCAAAATGAAAATTTGTGACCGAAAGTACAATGACTATGACCATGGTTTTGCGTATCCAGTTAAAAAATCAATTGGCTAGCTATGAGTGTGCATGGTATCCTACAGAATTATATTTAAGATCACAAGGTTTTAATGGTTAGCTATGTTGGACTTAATATTCTCAATATATAGAACAATTTAGTTATAAAAATGAAATTAAATTAAATTTGTGAGGAATTTCTTATATATGTAATTAATGAGAGTGGAAGTAATTAAGTAGACATACCATTATGCTTTGAGCAGCATGAATACTATAAGAAGATGAGGATGGTACTGGTGCGTATGAGAAGGATGCTGATGATGGATAAGGAGTTTGAAGTCTTATATCCACCTGCAACAATATGTATACATGTTAATTAATACTATAAACCACCATGAATTAAATCAATTAATATTCTCATATATACAATGGAAATTTACAAAGAAATTAAGTGGGAGAAATCTGATCACCTGCTGGTTGGGATTAGCAATTGGGTAAGGAGGAGAAGGAATAGTAGTATAGGCACGATTACCCATTTGACTATGGAGTCTAATTTTCTCTAATTGAGCAACACCTAAACCTCTCTGAGGTTGTTTGGGCTTATCTGAAATATTGCTCTTCTTCCCTTTTCTTGATGATGAAGAAGACGATGATGTTGATCCTCCATTTCCTAGGTTTGGCTCCCCAAAATAATTGCTCCCCATCTTTCTTTTCTTAATTTTCTGAAAAAAGATGGAGAAAATATAACTGAAGAAGAGAAAGAAAGAAATTAAAATTAATTTTCTCCTCAAACTTTCTTGAGCTAGCTGCTGTTATATATATATATATATATATATATATATATATATATATATATATCAGAGAGAGATTTCAATGCTCCGGTCTTTTTAAAGCTGTCAACATTTGTATCCCCGGTAATTTATTGCATATATAGCTGGATCAGATTTCATATATATAGATTCATATGACCCATATTTCCATATATTTACACATAGATTTTATGCTCCTCCTTTTTAGCTCAATCTTCAAAACTTTTATAATTAGCTTCCCCACAATATTATTAATATTTTTCCCTTAATAATAAATTTTAGAGGCTGCTTAGGACATATATGAAAGTGATTGTCTTTGATTGTAACTGATAAAATATTGGTATAATGAAATGATTTATTGCCACTTAAGCTCGATCAGTATATATATCTTACTCGCACGTAAGATTTCTTTTTAAACACAATATACTCCTGCAGGAGATTTCTTTTAAATAAATTCAACAATAGTAATAGTAATGTGAAAAAGAAAAATAACATATAGACATGAATACTTTATAATTTTACTTTTGTATTTTGTCAAAATACAAATAAAAATAAAAATAAATAAAATTGTAAAACACTCGTATCTAATTTTCATGTCCAATTATCATATCCGTATAGAAGAAAATATATTATGTGAAACTTGACATTGGGTTACTTATTTTTTAAATTTACATTTTGAAATAATCCTAAGGAAAGGTGTTTGTCACGCGCCTATGAAGAGAATAAAGATAAAGATTTTGAGTATTTATATGCATAGTTAATTAGTTATGGTGTTATCTGACAACACCTTAAGCACCCCAAGTATGAAATATTTACATAGACAAATCGCATATATAGAAAGGCAACTAAATAAAGAATCATAAAATGTTGGACCAAATCACATACTATAAATTATAGATTCTACTATAATCTTATAGCAGCTTTATAGGGATTGTCTTTGGGGATATCAAATTCTCGGGTTCATATGTAATATCATAAATTATCAAATTACGTCAGTCAAACTTGGAAAGTCATACATTATATTACACCTAATCCTCAAGTCATGTAAAGAGAATATATATATTTTGTGTTAAATACATACTGTATTTAATTTTCTCTCAGCTATGGAAATTTACTGCTCATTTATGTAGGGTAGTTTTCATGGTCAAACTATAAATGGAAATTAATCATTTTTTTAAAAATTTCATAAATATGTTATATGAATTAATGTGAGTTAATTGCCATGCACCAAATCTAATTGAGCTGTTTCACGCATGATTTGTGGGTCATATTTAATGAGCTGTGTGGTGGTGGTCCTGGTGGAAAGTGAGGATATATATATATATATATATATATATATATATATATATATATATATATCATCTCATTTCTTAATTAAGCAGACATGTGAACTTTGGCAACCAAAAAACAAACCCCATCAGTTCAACCAAAAATAAAGGCATGGATCCTATCATAGTTGTTTCAATTCTTTCTTGGATTTGTCCTCTAGAGGGAGGGTTTTCTGTTTTTAAAATATTTAAAATTTAATAAAAGAATACATATATACGAGAAAAATATTAATACTATATCTATAATTAATATAATCGAGTGATCAGATATGTAATAGTTATAGTACTATTCTTGACCTCTACCTTAATTTTCAAGGTAAATTTCACTTGATTTATTTATTCATTCTTATTTTGATCTTGTAACTCAAGCTTTAATTGACAGTAAAGAGAGGATCTTACGGAGTTTATGTTTAGGATCGTAAGACTTTAATCATCTAATTAATACAGATTCTATATATGTTTTCAACATGCATATTCTTTTACAATATTTAAGTAAGAGAAATTGATATATTGTGAATGTTTACATTGACTTTTTAATTGTCAATTACGTGGATAAATAATAATAGTAATTAGAAAATAAATATAATAAGTGGAGCCCTCCTATAATTCCTATCAATTTCAATTATTGATGAACTTAATTCGTAATTATAATTCAAATAAAAATTTCTCGCAATACATAATAAAACTCACAAGTAAAAATTAACCAATTAGGCTTTATCACAGTTGAGGGAATTAAACCTACCAAATTCTGAAAAAACTTTTCTCCTCACCAATATTTGACTTCAAATTCTCTATTATGGAAGTGGTAATGGGTTTGCCCTAAGTAAGACCTTATGTTTATGTAGGGATTTGAAGTTATCTTCTATGCACATTCTATCCACCAATCAAAATAATAAAGGAACAAAATTTCTTGTTTTAGTCCAATTTAGTTTCCAATTTAAAGGAACTTGACATCCTAAAATATAGACAAAGAAATATTGTGTCGCATATATAAACAGCCAAGTGCCCCATAATGAGCTTAATCGTGCCCCATAACAAATTTATATGTAGTAACACTTTTATAATTGTTTTAGTAATACTTAAAGTGTTTTAAGAAACACTTATTAATCTGTCAATATCACTTTTGCTGTGACAATATCAATTGGGAATAAGTTTTCAGACTTTGGTGTAGTTAGTGAACAGTTGGGGATCGACTTAAGATAATCCCACATGAATAAGTTTGATTAGGAAACAAAGGATTATGTTGATTGGGTCTGATTTGATGTCATTAGGATTAATCATAGAGTCAAGTATTAATAAAAGAATTAGACAAAACTAAGTGGAGAGGAAGAGAGATTGTCCATGGGGAGACTATCTACTATAGATTGCGAGCACATGCAAAACTACAGGTGCATTACTCCACACGATTTGCGAAGGCAATCCCTTGGAATACGCTGCATATATTTGTATATTTATGTGTATGGATATATGTATATATATGTATTACATTTAATACAAATAAAGAACCCCACCCCTTCCAAATCAATCCAACTAATACTAAAGATCAATAATCTCTATCTCATATAATGTAAGATTTTCCTATTTATTTTATATAAACACAAAATTAAATGTAAAAAGAATTTAAAAAAAAATTCATCCGATATTGTCAAGAAAAAGATTGATCCCATTATCTCATTTAATAGCGTGATGTGATCTTTATATTCTTTAACTTTAATTGTCTAACTAAGATCTTTTGCGGATTCCAAGTTAAATATTTGTTCATTTTATGCTTATATAGTAGTTGTATTTATAGATAGACACAATCATACTAATTTTTCTATTCAATACGAAGAACAGATGCATGCACGTAAATGGCATCTTCTCATAATGAAAGCTTGTACAATCCTACTCCTGTATGGTCCAATTTTATGGATAATGTGTGGATAACTCTAATCATGGAATTGACTCCATCATTTTATAAATTATTAAGTACATAACCCTAGTTTATTTTCATTTTAGCAGGAGGGATATACACTAAGGAGTCTAGAAACCCATAAAAACCCTTTTTTTTAACGTCAAATTAAGTGAGCATTCGCATATAATTGCCCTCACTTTTCTCAACGATGGAGTCTTTTTACATGTCATTATCAATATCAACTTGAGTACATTTTAAGTATTTAGAACCACTTAATTATTAAAACTTCTTATTTTTAGTCTTTCTGGAATCAAACTTTCTCTGCCTGCTTGTTGCAGTGATAAATAGGGACATGGAGTCCCCAATGCTTTACAAGATTACTTCTTTCTCATTATTATCAAGCATAGTTCTTGCATGGCATAAAATTATTCTTATTCAACAAATGGATATGGAGGGCGTTTTGGTCTTTTTACCCTTCTGCAGTTTAGTTTGCACACATCTCCCATGTTAAACTGCGAATGGGTGTGCTCTTTTACCATTAAATCAGAAAGAACGATCTAGATTTGTTGTAAAATGTTGTAGTTTAATTTTACCCCATAGTGTTAAGTTTTTTATTTTTGGGTTTTATATAAAAAAAATTTTAATTATAAATTTTATATAAAATTACGTCGTTTATTGATAAAATCAATAAGATAATTTAAGATCATTATTGATAATTTTGAAAGCTACATTATTGAAATTAGATACTTTATGTAATAAATTATAAAATCAAATATTTTAAGGACTGGATTATAAATTTGATAGTAGTTGTTTTAACTAGTGTATATATTTTGTTCTTATGAATATTTTTAAGATTATGGGTGGGTTTTTTTGCCTAAGAGCATTAATAACAGTTTTCCTAATTAACTCTCTATCCCCAATTTTGAAGAATATATCAACAAATCATTATCCAACAGCTTCCTTATCCTTATTTGACTCTCTATTTTAATCCTTATATATGATTTTATTCCCCAAAGTGAGGGAGTCAAAAGACCATTCTCTATATATACAAAATGACATTTCATGTAAAATCCCAACTTTTTGAATAAAGATGAATTTTCTATAAATATTATTTTTTAATATTATGGAGTGAAATTGATATAATATTATAGTTGTGTAATATTTATAAATTTTGCAAAGTACGCAAGTTGTTATATAATATTCGATTGGTCGGGGAATATTTGTTTTAACAGGGAATATTAGTACAACAACACAATCATTGGTGGACCCCACAACGGAATTATTGTCGGATTAAGAAAACGACAAAAATACTTTATGAAAATTGTAAGACCCCAACTTATTATTAATGAAATTTAATTTTCTCTATTTATTATTTTGAAATAGTAAGGGTTGATTTGATTAATGTGGATAGTTAGGGTAAAATACATAAATATTTCAAAATAAGCAAGTGGTTATAAAATATTTATTGTTGTCGGGAATATTCGTTTGGTCGTAGAATATTAAATCTTTGTCGAATATTAAATGCGACGACATGCGGTAATGTGGGCCCCATAACTGAAAAGCGATTGGATGAAGAAAACGACAATATAAGTTGTTTAAAAATAACTTAAATAGTTATTCTGAGATTAATCTTGTTAAAATACTCAAAATTAGGTGATGTTGGGCAAATTAAGTGTGCGTTGAAAATATATATATATATATATATATATATATATATATATTAATTTATTAAATTTTTCCGCTTTTGGTGTTCTAAGCGATTTTCTATAAATAGGGTGCTTAGGTTAGAATTGAAAATCACACCGTAAACTCCAAGTTTTCTCTCTATATTTTCGAGCGTATTCTTATGAGTATTTTGAATATACTTTGAGTATTGCTATACTGTGCAAAAGTTCAAGTCATACCTTTATATCCTGTGTTTCAACTAAAGAATCTTTCTTTGTGAGGTAAGGGATATTATTTTTTTTTTGTAATGATATTATTTCTTCAATATCATTATCTTTGAAATATTGATCCAAGTTTTTATCAAATTGGAACTTTTGGTGTGAGATTCTTATTCACGATACGACACTTATTTACGAATCTGACTATTCATAGAAAAATAAAAATTTTTCCTTTTAAATCTAAAATATCTATTGTGGATACTAGCTTTGATTGTATCCATGTTTTTGATCATTCTTGAATTTTACACCACTATAATTATTTTTGAGGTATTTTTGGACATGGATAAAACAAAGTACGAATCCTTAATCCTTAATCCTTGTCATTTTGTTTCACTTGGATTCGCTTTTTAAAAATATTTTCATCATCCTCGATCTTAAATGATGATATTATTGAATATCTTTAGCTTGTAGTGCAAAGATGAATGATTTACGAAGAATATCTTTTGCCAGTAGTCTGCAAAGATGAGCAGTGTTTAGATGAACATTACTAATCGATGAATATCTTTGGCTTTTGTAGTGCAAAGATGAATATTTGATTCGGATATATATTGGTTGATGTTACGGGGATAAAAGATAGATGATGAACTTTAAAATTCATACATAGAAGATAGTAGTTTGCATTCTCTACTTAACTCTTCTAATGAATTATTATTTTCATTGCGAATATTGATTTAAAATTTATTGTCTATTGTATTCTATTAGATTTTTCCTGTTGAAGACTAACGATAATTTGTTGTATATTATCTTAGTCATAATATTCTTCTACCGGGCTAGTTGAGCTCACCCTTTTCTTTTGTTCCATTTTTTCTTCTCGGGAGGCGAGAATATAAATGAAAGTACGAGTCGAGGTATGGAATGAAAGTTCTAGAGAGAGTTATTTAGTAGTCCTCACCATTTTGTAAAAAATAATGTGTCAATAAATGTGATGAGAATTTATCCGAGTATAGATATTATCTGAAGATATTATTTGTATTCAAACTCACGGTTTTATTGTTGTAATAATAAAGTTGTAGTTGTTTACATACCATGTATTGACAACTCGTAATGGGTGATGTATACTGCTTTGGGGCGTCACAAAAATAACTATGAAGTTTTACCAATTAATCATTGAAACACCCTTGTTAAAAAATGCGATGTCTGCATGGTTGCATAAGTAGCACACGGTATTGATTATTGATGCTTACGTGATAAGTCACTCAGTTTTGTTGGTATTATTAATGTAATAATGCGTAAAATCTTTTTATATAAAATGTAATACTTTTATAAAGTTATTCATAAATAGAATATATTATATTCTATTATGCATAAATCTGCGTAGTATTTTGCGTAGTAAAATCTTTTTATATAAAACATAATACTTTTATAAAGCTATCTGCTTTATTAGACAATAATTAGAATATATTATATTTTATTATCGTAGTGTTTGCATAGTGCTCAGTATAGTGTTTGCGATAGTAAAATCTTTTATAAAGTTATTCGTTTTATTAGATTATAAATAGAATATATATTATATTTTATTTAAAAGATTTTGCTTTAAATATGGACCGTCAGATTAAAGTAAATCAATCTGGACCGCTCATGAGTTAGTTCTTATGTAGTCCATTTTTCATAAATAGAAGCTCATTCCTTCATTATTTTCTTATGAATTCACCGAACTCTGTAGAGATATAAACTATAGAGAAAGAAGAAAAGTATTCTCGCTACTTCACTACTTATATATCCAAGATTTTTCTTCTTAAGGTAGGAATATTAGTTGTTGTATTTGTAAGGGTGTTATTCTTTCTTATTCATGAAGAGAACTGTTGTTATTCCATTCTTTATTATTACATTGGAATAACTTTTGATACGCTGTGATCACCCTATACTTGGTGACATTCTTCTCATCATTCCGCTCTTTTACTATTACATTTAGAATATCCTCATGCATGCGTTTTACGCTTACGGGACTGATTCCGTCTTTATTATTATTCATTTGGAATATCATGTCGTATGCATGCGTTTACTGGCGGGACACGGTTCTCGCTCTTTATTATTATTACATTTGGAATATCATATACATGCGTTTCTGGCGGGACTTGATTCCGCCCTTATTAGTATTATGTTGGAATAACTGCATACATGCGCAATCTGCATGCATGGTGATTTCATTGTTATTCTATTCTTTATTATTACATTGAAACATCCTCGGTGCAATTTCACTTTGATCCGTTCCGTTATTTAGTATTCTATTGGAATAACACATACATCACAATCTGCATGCACGGTGATTTTTTTTGTTATTCCATTCTTTATTATACTCAGGTTGGTTAAAGTTTTGACTTATACTCCATGAAATTAGTAGAATATCTTTGATATTTGCACTTCATCCAAAGATCTTTTCATGGAAATATTGTTCGATCATTCTTGAATTTTACTCTACAAAGCGATGATCATGTTGACAATTTGAACATTAGTAGTTCTTGGACAAATTAATTCTTGAACTTGTTTTATTGAATTCTTATATCATTGTCATCATCCTCATGTTTATATTATGTTGAAAGTCATCCGTGGCACAGTAGTGCGTAGATGGACTTGGTATGATTATGACCGAGGATTATTCGTTGTAATCATTACTTAGTAATGCTACAAAAATGATATGGTAAAAGTCCTCGTTGGCCAGTAGTGCATTGATGGACGATTGTTGGCATGATCATGACCATTAATGAATACACAAATATTCTTGGCCGTGAGTGCATGAATAATTGTGGTCGTGATACTAAAGAATATCCTCGGCGTAGTAGTAGTGCGATTCGATGATGTGGAATATTTATTAAAATCGAGTCTCGGCGATAACAAATGATGAAAAACCTTTTTAATCATAAAAGATAGTAGATTTTATTTTCTACTTGACTCTTTTAATGGATTGCTTGTTCCACTGCAGTTAAACTTGATGTCTATTATATTTTATCTGTTTAACATTATTGGAGACTAATGATAATTTATTCTGCATTATCTTAGTCATAATATTTCTTACTAGGTTAGTTGAGATCACCCTTTCTTTCACTGTTCTCTTCAGGAAATGAGAACATAGCAGGGACTAGTCGGGGAATGGAGTGACGGTCCAGAGGATAGCATTAGTAGTCTTCACTATTCTGTGAAATAGTGTGTTAATAATTGTAATGAGGACTCCTTTTGAGTTTGTATAATCTCTTGTAGACAATAATTGTATTCAAACTCACAGTTATGTTTTGTCGTATTGTACACGACAGTTGTATTAGTAAGTTGTATTTGAATTTTGTACCATGTATTTGACGACCCAAGATGGGTAAAGTATACCTAATTTTGGAAGCGTCACATTTCACACCCTCATTTAAGTGGACAACTCATCAATCATATACACATCTTGACATTTTTTTACTACTTTATTTTCAAATTATAAACTTAATATTAACTTATATTTTAAAAATTAATTTCAAACGTATTCAAATTTAAAACTGATATAAATTTATTTAATTTATGTCAATATAATTATAAATATTATAAAAATAATAATAATTATAAAATTTATTATTTTCAAAATTTAAATGAATCATATTAAATTTAAATTTAAAAATATCACAAATTAACTTTTTAAAAGTTAATATTAATACTCACTTCAATACCCACTTCATAAATTACTTAAAATTTAAAATAAAATAAAAATTATTTTACGTTGAAATATAATTGATAAATTATACTCTCTTTTTTATAAATTATAAGATTATTATTAATTTGATATTTTGATTATTGGAAATTTTAATTTTTAACTTTTAAATTTTAAATTTCATTATTTAAGGAATCAATATAAAGGAACACTTGTTAGAGTACGTAATGAAAAAATTTAATCTCTATTTTATAAATAATCTAATAACACTGCAGAGTAAAATAAAAATTAAAAAACTGTTGTGAATGCTATAATACAATAGGAGATCGAACGGGGACTCCGAAAACTACAAAGAGAAACTGACCACGTGTGAAGATGCTACAATAGCTCAACACTTGGTAGCTTTAAATATTAAAATCTATAATAATAATAAAAAATTTTAAAGTTCCCGGCCCCAGTTACGACTAGGAATTGGGTAGTTTTCATGCATTAATTCGGTCTCTTATTTTTTATGTACTTGTTGGAAATTTTAACCAACTCCTAAAAACCAACATCCCCAGTGCTCTAAAGATCTATCCTTGGATTTTGATATGTATAATTGATTGACAACTATGATTCCATTACCTTAATCTTGTCTTACGTTCAGAAATATATTATTATCTGTTATTAAGATTTAAATTATATACATATATAAGCTACTCAAAAGTGATTAGCACTGAAATTTATTTTATATATATAAGTGATTATTATGAAATTTAAAGTTTTGACAATTTTCGAGTACTATCGTTGAGATTCATTACATTAATCGATTAAATTTCAAAATAAACTTTATCTTATGCATATCCATATACAAATACGCATTGTAAAGGGTACTCAAATTTTGTATGGCATATAAACATAGAGTATATATATATATATATATATATATATATATATATATATATGTGTGTGTGTGTGTGTGTGCAAGTACCAGTTTTTAATGAACATAACCGCAAGGGGAAAAAATTACGCTACTTTTTTATATTGTTCAACAGGTGCTGATAAAAATATGGAAGGTTGTTTTAATTACCATGGATAACTGGAAAAGGGGAGTTCTCACTTCTTTTGCATTTTTGGATACGAAAAATAATTTCGACTACCGAACAAATTTATACCTAAAAAATTGAGAAGAGGCAGAAGAACGTATTCATTGCATCCAACAGACAAAAGAACGTATTCAAGTTCCAGTCTCTTATTTAACAATATCTAGAGCTATAAAATTTCAAACAACATATCGGTAAGTGACATAACGTCCTGCAGTCTCACTTGGGCGGATAATTTTCACTACTTGCCCACGTGTAAGCCCATAATATCTCGCAATTGGATCAGACAGCTGAATTCGGGGTAGCTGGAGCATATCCATCCAAAGAAAAAACACTGGTATCAGGTGGAATACAGCGACAGCAAAAGCATATAGAATGAGCATATGCAGTGCTAACATTAATTGATATATGCCGGTAGTGTGCTAAAATAATTCCAAGGAGAGATGATTTAAAACCAAAAGGAAGGAACCAATGGATGTGCCAGTTTGATTTTTCTTTTGCCCACAACTGATTTCATTTTTAGAGAAATTAGGCAGATATTAGAGTACCAAAAAGAGTAATTACTCCCACGTCTCAAATTACTTGTCACTCTTTTCTTTTCGCAATGTCCCAAAACCAAGCAAGCTGAGCTTTTGTCTCTTATATGAATTCAATTCAATTATTAACCATCTTCATGACTAAAAATATTTTGATGGTGACTAATTTTAGGCCCCAGTTAAGATACTCTAACAAAGGGCAATTTAAATTGTTCTTATTTTATGTAATCCATTAAGAATACTTTTCTTGTCCATTAATATGATCGCAGGGATTCCAGGAAATACCCCTTACTTATTTACAGTTTGAAAGGATAACTAAAGACCAAAATGAATTTAGATACCCAAATCAATTACTAAAAATTTCAACTTTCACATTGAACATTTATATTCCTAAAAATGTAATATAGCATACTCATAAACGACTTAAGTTTATAAAATCCCACCTACCTAAGCTGATCTAAAAGTATGTTAATCTAAGAAGTCCACCAACAAAAGTAATGATAATTGATAACTGACCTGAGTTTCTTTCACAGTATATCTCTCCAGCAAAGTCTTCTTTTCTTCATTTGTAAGCACCTGGTGTTCAGGAACTAGAACATGCTCTTTGATATTGACCAACAACTCAGCCTCCTGTGTCAAGCAAGTCAACAAACAAGGTTTGACTGCTGTTTACATCCTCTAAAAAGTTCAGAAATTGGTGAATATGAAACTATTCCTTATCTTGTATATATTCAGCAAAGCATTCGTATTTTTGACCACCATTTCAATGTTAATTCATTGTATTTGAACAAAAATTATCATCTTAACTATGTGTATATATTATTCAACCTACTGATAATGCAAGTTGAGGCAAATCACAGAAAAATAAAAAGCCCATGGAAAATTCAAATTATCAAAAGAAAATTGAAGTGTACTACCACTAGTGTAAAATCCAAATAGAAAACTTTTCGGAAGCAATTTTAAGCCATTATTAAAAACCCAAACCAATTTCACACTAAATTGAGTGTCAGAACTGACTTCTTAACAACTGAACACTTTGTGAAGGTCAGAAATATAATATATTATGTACGTCCTATTAAGATATAGTCCATATGGATAAACTTTAATGTGCCTGCTTGCTTCAGCTATAAATAATTGTTGAAATGAATTTTGCTGAACTTACAATTTCTTGCAAGTGATTGCTCAAGTGCTAAAGAAGATCGTTTGTTTTAGCTGAAATAGTTGCTGGAGTAATAGAAAATTAATTCTTAAAAATTATTTTGGTGGTTAGGTACTAGAATCTTCTGAGGGTAGAACAGTGCAAAGTATATGAACTCCAATAATTGATTTTGTGAATTCATGTATATCGTCAGAAGAAATTAACACTCACCTGGAAGACCTCTAACTGAAATTTTGTGGATATTTCGGCTATGCATGTACGGGCAAAGGGAGTCAGATTTTGTTGGACAACCAAGATAGCTCGGAAAACATTCTCTGATTTCATGCGATTGGTATAAGTCTTCATTGTCTTTACACCAACCTTTGGTTCCTCAGGATAGAAAACATAAATCTGGTCCACAAACAATCACTTGTAAATAGCAAACAGGTACCATAAGTAACAGAACATCAGCATTTATAATTACTGCAGCAAAGCAGAAAAATAAATTTGGAGGGAGAGAACAAGAGGATGGACTGAAGAAATGAGAAGAATAGACAACATAAAGCATTAAATCCCAGCAACAAAATTTCCCACAGTGAAGAAAGAATTAAATTCAGAGACGATAAAAAGTCTGAACCATGTCTAATAGTCAAGTCTTTGTGAACACAAAAGCATTACCTTACATGAGAAAATTGAGAAAATTATGAAGATATGCAACAAAGAAAATCTAAGTATTAATAAACAAGGTTATGATTACCTTTCCTACATCAAAATAGTTACATAAACACTTCGGGTAACTTATTTACAAGAAATGTTTAACTAGGATAAAAAGCAAAAAAAAATTAGTGCAACCTTCTGAATAGAACAAGCTTAGCTAGCCCAATGCAAAGGTGAATTTAAAATATTGTTTTAGAACAAGCTTAGCTTAGCTTACCAAAAATCCACGTTGAAATACATTATAGACAGCAATGCAAGTTTAGCTTGCCCTTCTTTAATGAACATAATGTGGCTTAAACTTTTTTACTTTATTATTAAATACATTGTTTTATTTTGTTTTTATACCAGGAGGATACATCTTCCACCTTTAGGGACTCATACATGAATCCTATTTTCCCTTTTCTGCTCCTTTCCTTTAGGAAGACCAAATTAGGGCTTGTGGAGATTAAGGTGATAATGAAGAACCAATGCTCCCTCAAATGTATACTACTGATACTACAAATATTTCAGCACTACAAATAAATAGAATGCAAAAAAATTCAGAACTAACTTGTGAGCTAAGGTTTAGAAACAATAATAATTATAGAGGAAATAGGAAAAAAAAATAAACCTGATCAGAGGGATTGTTTTTCTTGGATTTACTAATGACAAGGTCTTCCCTTTTCATGTTTTCACCATATTTCTGAACGAACTGGTATTTAGTCATCTCCTTCTCGGATTCACCAACCAAGTAACCTCTGTCATCCAGCATTTGCATCACCGTCTTTCTTATTCTAAACAATCGAGTTATATCTTCTTCCGTCATCGCCATCACTCCTTTCCTTTCTTCTTCTTCACTGCTCTGCTCAGCTCACAAAAGATTACACTTACAGTTAATACCTTCAATTTCAGGAGTTATATATATATATAAGCAGGTTTCAAAATATCAATTAAAAAATGTGGAAAATTGCATCAAAAAAGAGAAGTTCATTCAATCCTACAATCAGCAAACAAAAACAATAGAAATTTCAAATACATATTAGGGTTTACAGTAAGAAAAGTGATAGAGAAACTTACCTCCGATTATGGACACTGAGAAAGATGAGAGAGAGGCAGAGAGAGAGAGAGCAGAACTGCAGAAGAGAAACGAAGCAATTCTTTACTTACTTGGAGTTAGGGATTTCCTTTTTTAAAATTTCTAACTTGACTGGGCCGCTACAAATGACGAGAGGCCATAGGGCCGAGCCCAATCTCTTAGGCTTTTCCCCAACAGATAAATTTAGTTTAGTTCTGTTTGATTTTAATTTTTTTAAAATTTATTTAGTAAACCAAATATAATTTAAAACAAATAAATTCTTCAGAAGCCATGGGTTTTAATATGATTATGGATTTCACCATTATTAAAAAAAAAATGGGGACAAAAACACAGCTTCAATGAACATTTATTCGGAAAATAATTTTAATTGATTACTTTTTCTTTGTCATGCTAACCACAACTAATATAGCTGCGTCAAGACATTAAATTAAGGGTGATTTCATAAGTTCACTTATTTCATTGATAAAATTTTTGTCATTTCATCTCTTCATCAAGTAAAATTGCATTGTTTTGGGTCTGCTTGTCATAGCCTGGGCATTTCCCACATATAATTTAAGTGCCGAGTCTGGGTCAAACTTAGGAGCACAAATAATGGTGGAATGGGGACTGAGTGACCTGCATTCGTATGTGACCTCAAAATTATGTGCTTGGCTATCTATTGGGACACTATTATTTTGGTCCGGTTGATTCGGTGGGTCATAATCCACGTGGAGAAAGTCTTCCCAAGTAAAACATACATGTTTGGACAATTAGAGAACTTTAAAGAATTATATTTGATTTTTGACTCGTAAAAAAAAAATATCAAGATAGAATCCAACTTTCTTCCTTTGAATGAAGAGATTCATTTCGATCTCATTAAGAGAAATGACATGTATTGGAAGTTTGATCAAAGGCTATATCAATTCATTATTATTGAGCTATCCCCGGCTGCCCAAGCCTTTTAGTAATTGAGGCGCTCTTTACAGAAATTCTTTATAGTAAAACAAAAACACAAAGCAAAAATTTTTTTTAAAAAAAGACAGTAGAACAAACAAACAAATAATTTACATACGTAGTATTGAAACAGCAAGCAATTAGAGTAGGAGTGGGAGACAGAGGTAGACAATCACATACCTAAGAGGCTAAGACATCTAAAATATGTCTTATGTTATACACTTCTTGCTAAGTACCCAAAAAATTGAAAATACATGTCTTGCCTACTACTGTTAGGAAGCTTCTGGCAGTACACACAGTTTTACACTCGGGGCATTGATCAAGTAAAAAACATGTTGCAAAAGACTTGTAAATTCTTATTATTATAAAGTATGAATCCGTTTGCAATGATTCTGCTGCATTAGTTACGGTTTCTGCATTTCTCCATGACTCTGGGAGCTGCCAAAAGAACCACAAATTAATGAAAAGACTTGCAGGGAGATTTCCATGAGTTATGAGGTATATAAATTGATAATTTAAAGACTAAAAAAAAACTAAAGCAAATTGGCGTGCTTCATATAGAATATATATATATATATATATATATATATATATATATATGGAGATCTCCGTCATTTGAAGGATTATAAATATCTACAGCACAAACAATCACGGAAATGCATAGCAAGCATAGAAGATAATGATTATATAGTTAAGAGTCTAGAGGACAGCATGCCCTGGTACATGCGGTAACAAATTATTGTACATACTCTAGAGAACAATGAATTATTTAGCATGCTCTATTTTATTCTACATCTCATACCTAGCCCAATTGCATCTGAACTTTTCATGATCCTCATCCTCTTGCAAGACTCTGTAAACATACTGCAACAACAAAAAGAATCAAACCAGGAAAGAAAAATGTCCATTCTTTCAACTCTCTTTTAGTATGGTCAAAACTAAGCAAATATATGCATATTCTGCGAGTGACTTTTTCTATATTGCAGGTCACATATTTTGAAAGAATTCTACCTACTTTTATATCATAAGATTCATAACTTCAGGTAAATGGAACCTAAAATGAATGCCATGTATCATTCCTTTCTTCATATACTTGTTCCTTGCCTGATGAACAATATTTGATTTATGGAAACTTAACCCTGCAGCACTTTTACAAACCATTATACAATCCCTACCCCTCCCGAGTTTAAGCTATGTTTAATATTGCAATTTGGGAGAGGGGGACTCTAGTTGAGAAGATAAGATATTTTTTCTCCAATTCCAGTTCCAAAGGTATGTTATGTTGGCTTCCAGAAATGCAGCCACTCAATTTCTTTGAGAAATCCTCTTTAACAAAACACTTAAAAGCCTGGCACTTGAATTATATCAACATAAAACATGTGGAGGAATGACGGACTTCAATCAGATAATTTTTAAAACTTTTAAGGTTTGAAGTCACACTTACCCCCATGGAACATCACCAACAAGCATCCAGTCACCATCCTTGTCTTCATAGGTAAGTACATATTCAGAACCATGGAGGAGATCTATTAACCGACTCTCACTTAACCCATCTCGGACAGGAGCCCCATGAGAACCACATTCACCTGAATTAGTCACGGTTCAAGATTAGCTTCCTTCAAAAATACAAAGTACAGCATGAAAGAGTACGCAAAAGTTTTGAGCCTTTAAGCAAGCATGCTGGTCAAGTTGAATATTCCATGATAATATTGGGGTGAACTAATCAATGGTAACTGACAAGAATTACAGCCTTGTCAAAATCAAGAAGCAAAAAAAACCACGAATACTGCTCCAACAATGAAAATGAGAAGCGTACAATTCAACGTCCGCTAGTTACATCAGTCAGTCAATAAGTATAGTTTAAAAGAAATAAATTCCAGGTAACCAAGACAAAGGGAAAGATTACAAGGTTGAACAACACTACGGTAACCCTCTTGTGCGGTAAATGAATAAATAATACAACTTCAAAAGCTACAGATTATTGTGAAAACAGATATAACTTAAAAAGTATATGTTTAGTCATCAAAAGTAATTGGAAATCCAGCTGTTTCTCTGTATCTTAATAATACAATTACCATGCATACAATCAGCTTTACAATTACCAAGCATACGATCAGCAAACCCCATGAAGACCTTCTTCAACAGCCAGATTACTATAAGTAAAATTCTTAACTAATTTTGATCCTAGTTTTTATTTTTTTCCCCTTAAAATGAAAAAGTAACCATCAACTCCTCTTAACTTCCCACAAGTAACAGAAACTGTCTAGAAGATGCAAAAGGCAAACCAGCAGTCAGCACTTTGGCATAATTAGAACTTAGAACTTAGAACTGATGTAGATCAACACTGTCTTGGTAACTTTATGTGTGAATTTATTTATCTGAGTTTGTCATGTTAAGATTTTAATTAACAAAACAGCAATTATAATGATCTTCGACAGAGAACCGAATTCAAAAACAGCTTACCAATTGTAAAACAACTGAACATCTTTTCCAGACCGGAAGATAGTTCCAAATAACTGGAGTAGGTCTTGAGATCAACTTTCCTCAGGTAAGGTGCACCATCCATACTGACTTTGACATAAAAACAACCTGATCCCAAATCATCATCAATCTTAGGAGGACTAATAGCCATGGAATTCTTTCGAAAAGATCGAATTGGAGGCCATCCTACTACCTGTGCCCTGTTCAAACACAAGATACAAATGGCTTAAATTTTACTATATCTTCAAGAGTGACGGAAATTAACTAATTTCTCTCCCAATTAACTTACTCAATATATAATGAAGAATACCTAGACTCTTAGTATATTAATTGAAGAAGAAAACAAAAGGCAGAGGAAGTAGCATCAACCAGGCAGATGCATACATACATATGACATCTTAATTATACACTATATCTAAATGATAAAAAGGATACATCTCTAGACTCAAGCCACCTTTTTCACAAGCTCTAGAAAAACAGACAACAAGATAACCTGTGCAGTTGAAATTCCCTATCTTATTAACCCTTTTTATTTTTCCTCATCGGAACCTATGCAGCATATCAATACGTTAGAGAAGATCAAAAGTTGAGATGATCCAAACTTAATTTAGAAAAATAATTATGTAAGGTTGTTGCAAGCTATTAACCTACACCGTAATGATAGGAAGAGCAAGTATGACACACTATACCCGGGAAAGAGAGAAAAACAAGAATATCAACAATATACAGTAATTTCAGCACCACAAAGAAGATGATGAACAAAAAGCAAAACAAACAAATAGAAAGAATTTAACCATGGTAATTACTTCCACCACTGGCTTAAGAAACCAAAATCAGGCAAATAAAAAGAAAAGTTACTTTGCAGCTGGAGGAACCCCATGGCCATTTGCAGCTGAATTCTGAGGCTTCTTCTCCGGCACCGGCTTCGGCTTCGGCTTCTGCACCGGTGGAACAACCTCTTTCACAGCACTGGAAGCCATAACAGAAGCCTGAGTGTTACTCTCAGACCCACCAACCCCAAGAATCTTTCCACCACCATTGACACTTCGTGGAGACAAAAAAGGCCCAGTTTTGGCCAAATCAACCTCAGCTCCACCATTAACAGAGAAAACCCACTTGCCAGAACCAGCATCAATGGTGTCAGAGAAACCCCTCTTGGCCCCAGCTGACACTAAAACCTTTAGTGGGTACACATTCTTATCCTCCAGAGAAATTCCAGTTTCTCTCTCTGGTGATTCAGAACCAGGCAAGCCAAGTCTAAGCTCAGTGGCCTTCAAGTTGAGGCCTTTGTTGTTCCTTCCATTATCAGAGTTGTTCACGGAAGGAACCTCTGATAAACCTATGTAATCATGTTCTTTTAAGGGCATAGACATCAATTTTCACAAAGGGGCAGAACAAACACAGATTAAAAAGGGTATATATGAATTGTAGAACTTAAAGCTCAGGATACAAAGAAAATAAGCTGGGTTTTGATTGCAGAGAAAAAAGGAGATGCTTCTTTGGCCTTTCTTTAGCCTCTTATATTTTCTATATAATCTTGTCTCCCTAGTCTCTCTTTTCTCTCTCCCACTCTAAGAAAGGACAGGATGTTTTCATGATCAACCCAAAAAGAAAAAGACAGAATGTTTTCTCTCTCTTACCACTCTAACACAAGAAGGGATGGGAATAATTATGGGATTTGATATCTACAGACTACTGAGACTGAAATGTGCACTAGTTGGAAGTGCTTGGTAATACTCCAAACAACTTCAAATCAAGAAAAGAAAAAGAAAAGGTCCAAAAGAGGATTCTTTTCTCTGTTTTCTGTATGTCATTAGGCTTAAAAAATTCCAAATTCTCAATTGTTATTCTCTCTCTACTTGATTCTTTCACTAATTTTATTTTTCCAACCTAAACTTAAATTTGATAAAGCTGAATAAAGTTTTGAATAAGTTCTAAATATAAAATAAAATGATGTATTTAATAAGTGTCTCCTAATCTACCTAAATACGTATATTTTTTTTATTTTAACCTTTTAAATTATTATAAATAAATTTATTATGTAATTATAAATAAATAATATTAATTAAGAAAATTAAATATAAACTTGTGAATAATGGAGTATATTATTAGTAATATAATTTTAGAAATAAACACTAATTTTTTTTTTAATAACATTCTATTAGTTCATAAAACCAAAACAAAATACTACAACAATATTCATTAAATTGATTATTGATCAATTTATTAAAAAAAAAAAATAATTTATAAACAACAAAATTTATTTACAATAATAAAAAAAGATAAATATTAAATATAATTTTTAATTATCAATGAGAGTATATAAGTAAAAATATCATTCAATATTATATTTTATTGATTCAATCACAAATTTTTAAATAAATAATATAAATAACTTGATCAATCAAATTCAAATTCATTCGGACGCACACAAAGAGCACCTTAGCATTATTAGTCTTTATTCAATTTCTTTTCCACAGCAAATTAATACCATCCTCATTTATTTATTTATTTATTGGGGGATAAAGTATAATTTTACCAAGACACAGGTGACATAAAGTCTCCGGCAAAACTGTTCCCCATAAAATTCCTTGCCTTTTTAATATTCGAGTAAAAAAATACTCCAAACACGCCGGTAGTACGCCGGTAGTGCTGAAATGAGAAGGTTGAACAGCCTTTTTGGGGACGAGGAAAAACACAGAGAAGCACGGACTCAAAGAAAGGGATTGAACGAAAGCTGTCTCTGAGCCTTAGAAAAACACAAAGAAAACAAATTTCTCGGAATTACAATGTTTTTGGCCGGTTTGCTGTTCCCATTCTCCGGAAAAGCAAGAGAGAATGCGAACTTTGAGGGTGACAATTGAGAGATACTACTATACTCCACTACTGTAGTAGCTAAAACCCTAAAACCCTAGAAAAGTGAGGGAACTTTGGGAAAGCTGGTGCGAGGATCAGAAATTTGACAGTGTCAGGGAGCTTCTGCTTTTAATTTGATTTTAAAATTTAAAAAGGTTACATTTTGTACTCTCATTTATATTTTTTTTTCTTTTTTTATGTGTATATATTTAGATAATTGTTAAATCTATAATATTTTTTGTTATTTCAACAATAAAAGTGTCGCTGTAGATGTATAGTGATAGTGAAAACTGTCGCTATAGGATCTATAGCAATATTTTTGTTGTGAAAATAACAATTTCTGTTGTGGATTTAACAATTCCCTATATTTATTTATTCGTTTTCAATAAAGAGTGAATACTTTTATACCCCTTTGCACAAAAAAAATAAAATAAATAACACTTTTATACCCCTCTATTTCCAAAATTAGAAAAGGGAAAATATATATCATTTTTTTAAGATAAACCTAATTGTTTTAAAGTAATTTAGCAAAAAAAAAAATTGTTTTAAAGTAAGTTAAATTCCTATTCACTTTTAACATTTATAATTGGAGTAGGATGGCAATGAGGTGGGTCAAGGTTGGAGTCGGATAGTATCCAGTCGAATTTTATATACCTTGCGAGTACTCATAAATAATTCGTTTCTTAAATTTAAATACTTAATTATCAATATAAATACATAATTAAAATATTTAAATACACAAAAGCATCTATATCTATATATTAGTTATCAAGTTTGACTACTTAACGAAACGATGTAGTTTGTATAAAAATTATAATTAGATCTTTTTTATATAAACTTAGTTTTAAGGGGTAAAATTACTAAAATTTGTATATAAGGATACGGTGGGTCTCACCTTTATACGAGAAAGAACCATATGGAAATATAAAAAACACATTTGAATTTTGGAAATAGAGTTCCCCAAGTTTTATTAAGTTTGGCCAAGACACGTCTTAAATTACTCTTTGAAAATTGATTTTTTCACATGTTTTTGATATTTTCACAATAAGTGTAAGACCCCAGCTTTTATAAATAAAGATGAATTTTTCTATAAATATTATTGAATATTATGGAATAAATTTGATATAATGTTATAGTTATGGGTAATATTTATAAATTTTGCAAAAGTATGCGAGTTGTTATAAAATATTAGCTTTGGTGGGGAATATTCTTTTTGTTAGGAATATTAAATACTGATGGCTCAATCATTGGTGGACCCCACAACATTATTGTCGGATTGAGAAAACGACAAAAATATTTTTATAAGAACTACTACCCGTTGGTAAAATCTGATGTCTGGCGTGGTTGCGTAGTAGCTACGGTATTGATTATTGATCTTACGTGAGAAGTCACTCAATTATGCTCTTCAATTATTACTTCACGATAATTCTTTGCATCATATCTCTTATATTATTGATTCAATTATTGTCACGAATATCATCCGTATAATATGTTATAGTATTAAATCAATAATTGAGACGACAAGATTATAAATGATTAATAATTATTGAAAGATTAAATATGTGTTATGATTTGTGGTAAGTTTGATTATTTTATGGGGGCTCATATATCATCATCTAAGAGTCTCTTCATCAATAAGTATTTACCTTCGTCGATAGTAATTACCCTTGTGAATAGTATTTACCTTCCGTCGATAGTAATTACCCTTGTGAATAGTATTTACCTTCGTCAATAGTAATTATCCTTGTGAATAGTATTTACCTTCATCGATAGTAATTACCCTTGTGAATAGTATTTACCTTCGTCGATAGTATTTACCTTCGTTAATAGTAATTACCTTTACCGGGGCGTCGAACCACTTGTCGTTTCACATTCTGTCGATCGAACCACTTGTCGTTTCACATTACAAAGCGTCGAACCAAATCGTCCGAGCCACTTGCCTTTTCACTACTTAAGGTGCTTCAAGCTAGAAATCTTCTATAAATAGAGGCTGAGGCTTCATTATTTTTCACGAATTCATTCAAGCTATAGAGAGAAAGTATAGAGAGAATAAGAGAAAAGAAGAAGAGTATTTTATTCTTACCGTTCTTTGCGATATTCGATCTCTACCAAATGTAAGGGGTGTTATTCTTTCTTATTCAGAAGAGAACTGTTGTTATTCCATTGCTTATTATTACATTGGAATAACTTTTGTATAAGTGGTTTACCCTATACTTGGTGACATTCTTCTATTATTACATTGGAACATCACATGCGTATGTTTTACACCGGACTGGTTCCGCTCTTTATTATTATTACATTTGGAACATCCTCATGCATGTGTTTTACCGGACACAGTTCCATCTTTATTATTCTGTTTGAACATCACATGCATGTGTTTTACAACCGGACACAGGTTCCGCTTTTATTATTCTCATTGGAATATCCTATATCATGTGTTTTACAGGATCCGGTTCCATCTTTATTATTACATTGGAACATCACATGCTTTGTGAATTTCACGACACCGGTTCCGTTATTTATTATTACATTGGAATAACACATGCATGCGATTACTATCGCATGCGTGGTGATTTCTTTTGTTATTCCATTCTTTATTATACCCAGGTTGGTTAAAACTTTGACTTCTATACTCCATGAAATTAGTAGAATATCCTTGATATTTACGTTTTATCCAATATCTTTTCATGGAAATATTCTTACGATCATTCTTGAATTTTACTCTACAAAACAAAGATGTCGTGTTGACAATTTGGACGTTAATAATTCCTGGATAAAATAATTCTTGAACTTGTTTTATTGAATTCTTATATCATTGTCATCATCCTCATGTTTATATTTTTTTTGAAAGTCATCTACATGGCACATGTAGTGCATAGATGGACTTGGTATGATTATGACCGAGAGACTATTCGGTGTAATCATGGTAGTAATGTTACAAATGATGTGATAAAAATCCTCGATGGTAGTAGTGCATTGATGGACCGTTGTTGGCATGATCATGACCATTAATGAATACACAAATATTCTTGGTAGTAGTGCATGAATAATTGTGGTCGTGATACTAAAGAATATCCTTGGTAGTAGTAGCGGGGTGATTCGATGATGTGGAATATTTATTAAAGTGAGTCTCAAATTTATAATGATGATGAAAACCTTTTAAAACCTAAAAGATAGTAGACTTTATTTTCTACTTGACTCTTTTAATGGATTAGATATTCCATTGCAGTTAAGCCGGTTGTCTATTGTATTTTATCGGTTTAACATTATTGAAGACTATTGATAATTTATTACGCATTATCTTAGTCATAATATTTCTTCTTGGGCTAGTTGAGCTCACCCTTTCTTTCACTTTATTCTCTTCGAGAAATGATAATATAAATTTGGGACGAGTCGGGGAAGCAGTGATGGTCTGAAGATAGCATTAGTAGTCCTCACTATTACGTAAAATAGTGTGATAATAATCATAATGAGGACTTTTTGTTTGAGTTTGTATAATATCTAGTGAGCGATATTTGTATTTAAACTCACGCTTTATGTCGTATTGTATACCGACAGTTATGTTAATAAGTTGTATTTAAATTACATACCATGTAAGTGGCGACTCAAGATGGGTGATGTATACCTAATTTTGGGGGCGTCATGGTTGAGTATCGAGCTTAGGGATGTGATCCCCAGCTAAGATGTGAGAATAGTACTAGGAGGAGGCAGGGGAATACCTTCGCTTAGTATGACCTACTAAGTTTATGTCTTTATTTTATTGGTTGAGTCGAAGATAAGGATAATTTGTTACATGTCAATTAACCTTTTGTTTTGTGGCGATGTCGAAAATGACATCCGAGAATGTTGAGAATAGCAATGGAGCCATGACGATCGTTGATTCACCATATCAATAATCAAGATAATGTGCATCGAGAAGGCGACAATCCTCATGCAAAACAACAACACCGACCAAATGACAAATGATCAAATGTTCGAGGCTTTATGCGATTTATGCACAAAGCAATGACGAGAAGCGACTCATCCAAAAGCGTAGGTGGAAACACGGAAAACTCTCGGTGGTCACCGCTAAACAATTTAAGGAGCTGGGACCACCGGAGTTTAAGGAAAGCCAAAACCACTTCGCGGAAGCATGGATAAAGCAGATTACAAGATATTTGATGTCTTGGGATGCTCAGAGCAAAAGGTTCCCTTCTTGCCTTTATGTTGCGGAGAGGCGGATTCTTTGGTGGGAATCGGTAAACGTACTCTCAACCAAATTTGTCTTGAAGATATCTTGGGAGAAGTTCCAGAGTCATTCAACGACAAATACTTTCCTCGAAGTATTCGCCACATGAAGGAGGTGGAGTTTATCAAGTTGGAACAAAACAATATGGCCGTGTAGCAATGATCGAGGCAAAATTTGCGGAGTTATCACGGTTCGTCCCACTGTGGATAATGAAGAGAGAATGGCGCGAATGTTTTTAAGAGGTTTGAAGCGGGAGATCGTCGACATCTTATTTCTCATAAACTGCGTGTTTGTATTCGGATGTTGTAAATAGGGCTCGATTAGTGGAGCGCGATAATGAGTCAACGCAACTAAAAGAAGCGGTAAATTTAAGAAATTATAATACCGGTGAGAATAGTCATCGGCGGTGACAACAAGCGTGGAGGAATCAACAGGCGGATATGGTAACCACTTTGGTGGTAATCGAGGCAAAACAATAAGAATGGACATTTCAAGAAAAGGAGATTCAACAATGATGGAAAGAGCGTCGACCAAACACCCGTTGTTAAGGAAGGAGAAAGACCACCTATCATATGCTTCAAATGCGGAGGAGAGGGACACATCGATCAAAATCAAGGTCATGCTCCGTCAAAGCGTGTTATAATTGTGGAAGAGAAGGTCACTTAGCTCGATTTTGTCATTTCTGAAGACAAATTCAACTAGGATGGAGAGCACCAAAAGGCCATCCCGGAAAATTCAAAACCCAGTAGTCTGAGGAGAGCATTTGTTGTGACCTCCAAAAAGCAAGGAATCCGAATGAGGTCATCACGGGTAAGCTTATCATAAACTCTAATGAAGTCTATACTTTATTTGATACAGGTTCTACCCATTCTTTTATTTCTCCTACTTGCTGCTCATCGATTAAATTTGACTCAGGAGAAATTAGACTTTGACTTATCTGTGGAAACTCAGTTGGGAGAAACCTTCATTACATCCACTTTATTTATAAGTCTTGTTTGGTTCAAATCGGTACCCTCACATTACTGTCGATCTTATTTCATTAAAAATACTTGCATTTGGCGTGATTCTAGGGATTGATTGGTTAACTACTTATCATGCAAAATTGATTGTTTTCGTAAGGTTGTTAGCTTTCATATTCCTAATCAACCTATTATCTGAATTCAAACGACCAAACCATTAAAATCAATCACGGTCATCTCGAGCCATAAAAGCTATTCGTTTATTGAAAAACGGATGTCAAGCTTTCTTAGCTCATATCATGATTTAAATAAAATAAATCGTCGATTTTAAGCGATATTCCTATTGTTAATAAATTTCTGACGTATTCCCGAAGAACTTCTTCACCTACCCCAGGCGTGAAATTGAATTTTGTATCGACCTTGAACCCTGTAGATAAAACCTATTTCCAAAGCCCCATGTCGAATGGCTCTATTGAACTTCGAGGAGTTAAAGACCCAACTGCGAGAATTGTTAGACATTGGCTTTATTAAGTCCCTAATCACTTCTCCTTGGGGTGCTCTGTTACATTCGTGAAGAAGAAAGATGGGAGTATGCGACTTTGTATTGATTATCGGGAGTTGAATCACGTCACCATCAAAAATAGGTATCCATTGCCACGTATTGATGACCTCGTTTGACCCGATTCTGCAAGGAGCCAAATTCTTTTCAAAGATTGATCTTCGTTCGGATATCACCAATTGAAGATTAGAACCGGCGACATTCCAAAGACGGCTTCCGAACTTCGATGCGGGCATTATGAATTCCTAGTCATATCCTTTGGATTGACTAATGCTCCTCTTTGCCTTCATGGATATGATGAACCGAGTATTCAAGAATATTTAGATCACTTTGTGGTCGTCTTTATTGATGACATCCTTATTTATTCCAAAAGTAGTGAAGATCATGAGAAGCAACACTTGAGGTGACACTCCAAAAGCTTCGTGAATATAAGCTTTATGCCAAGTTGAAGAAATGCGAGTTACGGCTTGAAGAAGTAGCATTCCTTGGGCACGTGGTATCAAGTCATGGAATATCATTGACCAAAGAAAGATTGAAGCTATTCAAAGTTTGGGAACAACCTAAATCGATGACCGAAGTCGTAGCTTTCTCGGTTTAAAATTTGGTTATTATCGGAGATTCGTGGAAGGATTTTCTCGAATCGCTATTCCATCGACTTCACCGACTCGGAAAGATACAAAGTTCGGTTGGAGCGAAGAATGTGAGAAGAGTTTTCAAGAACTCAAGAGGAGACTTATTTCAAAGACTTACGTGAATACCATCCGGCTCGGAGGATTTGTCATCTCTGATGATGCTTGAGCAAAGGGTTGGGATGTGTTCTTATGCAACATGGAAAGTTATAGCCTATGCCTCGCGACAACTCAAAGAATATGAGAGAATTATCCTACTCATGATCTAGAGTTAGCGGTATTGTCTTCTTGCTTAAAATGTGGAGGCATTACTTGTATGGGGAGAAAAGTGGAGATCTTTACGGATCATAAAAGCCTCAAATATTTCTTCACTCAAAAGGAACTCAACATGCGACAACGGCGTTGGCTTGAACTGCTGAAAGATTATGATCATACCATCCATACCATCCTGGAAAAGCAAGCGTGGTAGGTGGCGCATTGAGTAGAAATCATATGCAAGTCTGAGTGCGATATTGTCAACGCAAAGGCCCATTTGTGTGACTTGCAAAGGATGGAGATAGAATTAAAGACTCGAGGGACGCGTGTGATGATGGCGAGTATCTGAGTAGAACCAAACTTTAATTGATAAAGTTAAAGGTTGCTCAAGCTACGAGACGGACATTTGATCGTTATGAGGAAGAAAGTGCAAGAAGGTGCTATCTTAGGAAGCGAGAATCGATGAAGAAGGAATACTTGAGTCAACTCCGGACTTTTGTGTTCTAACGACCACGATTTAAAGTATAATATCATGATGGGCGCACAACACACCATTTGCAATCCATCTCAGGAGTACCAAAATGTATCATGATATTAAATATACATTTTGGTGGAGCAATATGAAGAGAGAGATAGCATTTATTTATCTCAAGGTGTCTAACTTGTCAACGAGTTAAAGCGGAGCATCAAGTACCAAAAGGTCCATTGCAACCACTTGAAATTCCGAGAATGGAAGTGGGAGCACATTACCATGGATTTCGTCTGCGGTCTTCCTAAGGTTTCTCGGGCGTTGATGCGATTTGGGTCATTGTTGATAGATTGACCAAGTCTGCTCATTTCTTACCGTCACGAGAAACTTATACACTTGAACGTCTTGCTCATATGTACATAAACGAGATTGTAAGATCGCATGGTATCTTTAGGTATCCATAGTTTACGATCGAGACCCAAGATTCACTTCACGATTTTGGGTTAGTTTGCAAAAAAGCTATGGGCGCGGACTTACGATTTAGCTCGGCGTATCATCCTCGGAGACGGACGGACGATCGGAGAGGACTATTCAAACTCTTGAAGATCTATTAAGACTACATGTCCTTGATTTCAGGGAGTTGGGACAAGTTCTTACCATTGGTGGAGTTTTCCCTCTGACAACAGATTATCAAGCAAGTATTGGCATGGCTCCATTCAAGCATTGTATGGAAGAAAGTGTCGTTCTCCGTATCTTTGGGATGAGGTGGGTGAAAGCAACGTTGTTGGGGCCGGAGTTGATACGTATGACTACGGAAAAAGATTCAAATGATCCGAATGACGTATAAAAACCTCACAAAATCGACAAAAGAGTTATCTTTGATCTTCATCGAAAGGGCGTGGAATTCGATATAGGAGATCGTGTGTTGTTAAGAGTTGCTCCATGGAAAGGAGTTACAAGATTTGGAAGGAGAGGAAAACTTAATCCTCGATTCATCGGTCCATTTTAATCCTCGATCGAGTAGGAGCGTAGCTATAGACTCGCTTTTCTGCTGAAATATGTCTCAAATGTTCATAACGTTTTTCACATATCTATGTTACGTAAATATGTGAAAGACCCGAACCATATTATTGAGTTAGAACCCAGGACGAAATAGCGGAAGATTTGGCGTATGAAGAGGTTCTGTTCAAATTTTGGATAAGAAGAACATATTCTACGCTCGAGGTTATACCTCAAGTCGAAGTTTTATGGAGGAACCACGATGTTGAGGAAATGACTTGGGAGTTAGAATCTGAAATGAAATCAAGGTATCCTTACCTCTTGACATACCAGTATCGTACCCTAATTTCGAGGCGAAATTTCATAAGAAGGAGAGTTGTAAGACCCCTTTTTATAAATAAAGATGAATTTTTCTATAAATATTATTGAATATTATGGAATAAATTTGATATAATGTTATAGTTGTGGGTAATATTTATAAATTTTGCAAAAGTATGCAGTTGTTATAAAATATTCGTTTGGTGGGGAATATTCTTTTTGTTAGGGAATATTAGTCTGATGGCTCAATCATTGGTGGACCCCACAACATTATTGTCGGATTGAAAAGCGACAAAAATATTTTATAAAAATAACGGCGGAGGTGTTCTGAGTTAAAAGCTGTTGAACTACCCGGTGGTAAAAAAATGCGATGTCTGGCGTGGTTGCGTAGTAGCTACACGGTATTGATTATTGATCTTTACGTGAGAATCACTTCGGTATGCTTTCGATTATTACTCGATAATTCTTTGCATCATATCTCTTATATTATTGATTCAATTATTGTCAAAAGATATCATCATATAATATGTTATAGTATTAAATCGATAATTGAGGCGACAAGTTATAAATGATTAATAATTATTGAAAGATTAAATATGTGTTATGATTTGTGGTAAGTTTGATTATTTTATGGGGGCTCATATATAATCATCTAAGAGTCTCTTCATTCGATAAGTATTTACCTTCGTCGATAATATAATTACCCTTGTGAATAGTATTTACCTTCGTCGATAGTAATTACCCTTGTGAATAGTATTTACCTTAAATCGATAGTAATTATCCTTGTGAATAGTATTTACCTTACGTCGATAGTAATTACCCTTGTGAATAGTATTTACCTTCGTCGATAGTATTTACCTTCGTTAATAGTAATTACCTTTACCGGACGTCGAACCACTTGTGTCGTTTCACATTCTGGTGCGTCGAACCACTTGTCGTTTCACATTCGGCGTCAAACCGATTAAATCGAGCACTTGCCTTTTCACACTTGCGATGGTCTTTAAGCTAGAAATCTTCTATAAATAGAGGCTGAGGCTTCATTATTTTTCACCGAATTCATTCATTTATAGAGAGAAAGTATAGAGAGAATAAGAGAAAGAAGAAGAAGAGTATTTTATTCTTCTGCTATACTGCGATATTCGATTCGATCTCTCTACCAAATGTAAGGGGTGTTATTCTTTCTTCTTATTCATGAAGAAGGCTGTTGTTATTCCATTTCTTATTATTACATTGGAATAACTCAGTATAAATGGTTTACCTATACTTGGTGACATTCTTCTATTATTACTGTTGGAACATCACATACATGTGTTTTACACCGGACACGGTTTCCGTCTTTATTATTATTACTCCGTTGGAACATCCTGGTGCGTGTGTTTTACACCTTGGACTGGTTCCATCTTTATTATTCTGTTGGAACATCACATGCATGTGTTTTTACACAGGACACGGTTCCGTCTTTTATTATTACTGTTGGAATATCCTATCGTGTGTTTTGGCGGGATGCTGGTTCCATCTTTATTATTACTGTTGGAACATCACAGCCGATTGTGAATTTCACACGACACAGTTCCGTTATTTATTATTACATTGGAATAACACATGCGCGGTGCGATCATCGCATGCATGGTGATTTCTTTTGTTATTCCATTCTTTATTATACCCATTGGTTAAAACTTTGACTTATACTCCATGAAATTAGTAGAATATCCTTGATATTTGCGTTTTATCCAATATCTTTTCATGGAAATATTCTTCCGATCATTCTTGAATTTTACTCTACAAAACAGATGTCGTGTTGACAATTTGGGCGTTAATAATTCTGGATAAAATAATTCTTGAACTTGTTTTATTGAATTCTTATATCATTGTCATCATCCTCATGTTTATATTTTTTGAAAGTCAATACATGGCACATGAGTGCGTAGATGGACTTGGTATGATTATGACCGAGAGACTATTCGGTGTAATCATGGCCGTAATGTTACAAATGATGTGATAAAAAATCCTCGATTAGTAGTAGTGCGTTGATGGACGATTGTTGGCATGATCACGACCATTAATGAATACACAAATATTCTTGGCGTAGTGCATGAATAATTGTGGTATTGATCTTAAAGAATATCCTTGGCCGTAGTGCGAGGGTGATTCGATGATGTGGAATATTTATTAAAATTTGATACTCGGTATATACTTGATGAAAAACCTTTTAAAACCTAAAAGATAGTAGACTTTATTTTCTACTTGACTCTTTTAATGGATTGCGTATTCAAGCTGCGAGTTAAACCGGTTTATACATTGTATTTTATCGGTTTAACATTATTGAAGACTATTGATAATTTATTACGCGTTATCTTAGTCATAATATTTCTTCTTGGGCTAGTTGAGCTCACCTTTCTTTCATTTTTCTCTTGAGAAATGATAATATAAATTTGAGACGAGTCGGGAAGCAGTGATGGTCCCGAAGATAGCATTAGTAGTCCTCACTATTACAGTAAAATAGTGTGATAATAATCATAATGAGGACTTTTTTGTTTGAGTTTGTATAATATCTAGTAAACGATATTTGTATTTAAACTCACGATTTATGTCGTATTATCTACAGCAGTTATGTTAATAAGTTGTATTTAAATTACATCTACAAGTGTAAGTGGCGACTTCGAGATGGGTGATGTATACCTAATTTTGGGGCGTCGCGATAAAAGTCTTCTCTCACATGAGAAGAAAATGGGTTTCACCATGTAAAAATATCAAATACTCATTTGAAAATAGCGTTCCCCTTACTTTTTCCCTTAATATAGCGAAACGAATACCACATTATCTGAACCAACTTTAATGATATGTTTAAATGTACAGATAAAATGACTCATTCCTATGTGATGAAAATATAATATTGTGAATGAAATGAATCATCATTCACATTCCTCCTATAAATTTTAATTTTCTCATATGAGAGTATGGAATAACTCATTCAAGATATGAACGAAATAAATCATTTCACTATCTATTTTTATTTTTTTCAATTCAAACGTAGCATAAATTCTTTTTTTAGAACCTATATTATAACAAATTAATTCTAATGATACATTTTGTACTAGTGGGCCCAGAGAAACTTGGGGAAAAGGTTAAAAGAGAAACGAGGGAGATTTAAGAAAATTTATCTACAATCTTCTGTTTTGTCCGAACGAATTTGGGTATGTTCGTCTTAGCAACTGCCAAAAGTCTGTCCTCTCGTGATCGATTAGTGATTCTAATTACCTTTTTTTTTTGAAATATAATTAATTTTAAAAAAGTAATTTATATTTGGTAAAGTAAAAACAGTTAAACTAGTAAAAAGTGATTGGTATAATAAAATTTGATTATCACTTATTCTAAGTGATAAATTACTAAAAAGATAAGTAAAGATAGTTAACGAGTGAAATTACTAAAATAGATATTTCGTCAAACTTAATTATTAGATTTGACAAATAATCAAAATCTCTAATTTGAATCTTCTGATTATTTTCATAAAAAATAATTATAAAATCAAATTATCAAACACTTATTATGTTTTTAAATTGTTTGATTGATTATAAACAATATCAAATATGGTAGGTGATTGAAATGCTAGCTTAAGCTTAAGCTTAAGCAGTCTCATTGAGCAGTGATTACAAAAGTGCGCGTGGCCCTGCACTTCGGTTAGACCACTCAAATCACTAACACTATTAGTCGCAAGTATATTGTTTATTTTTAAATTTAAAATTATTAATTTAAGAATTATAAAATAATTTAATAATATTTAATTGGATATGTATTAAATAATAATTGATCATTTTATTATTTTGAGACTAATAGTCACAAATCTATTTTTTAAAACAAACATGAGACTTGTGATTAATAATTCAATCTAAGTGTAATTTTTACAAACAAATATATCTCATGTGTTATAATTAGACCCACCCGATAATATGGGCTCAAACCCATTGGACTGACCATGATAAATGGATTCAAGTTTTAAATTATAAAAGGAAAAAAATAAATAATTTCGCTCGGGTACAACAACTTAGATCAAGCTAAAACTGAACCCTCGAGTAATGGCCTGGGCCCCATTCCAAAGCTTCTAACTTCAACCCAATGTTTTTAATTATACTTTCTATATGAATTAAGAAAATTAGGCTCACTAAAAAAAAATATAAATAAGCTCAAATTGGTATTATATTAATATATTTGTCTCTTTTTTTAAATTAATTGCCCCCGTTAAGCAAATTTTTGTGGATAAATTATTCTTTTACATAACGTTTTTGTATTTAGATTGTATAATTGACATACAATTTTATTTTTGTACTTAATACAACTCTATGAGATTTAGGAGTATTCTTTTTTCCTCCTCCTTAATTTTTGTAGTATAATTAGGCAAAAAAAACTTTTTACACTTATATTTACTAATTTTAGAGAGAAACTAAAAGATAGATTTTTCATACAAAATGTGAAAAATCCACACACACACACCCACCGTCTAGATCATCATATATATATATATATATATCTTATATATATATATATCTATCTAGCTTATCTAACTCACATTAAATTAGCTTACGTTAACGACGATTTGGCATTGGGTCCGTCATTATATCGTCTATCTTTTTTAGCTTTTACAGACAACATACAACATAAATCGTCGCTAAAAGTATATACTGAATGATTATATAACCGAATCCCATCGCCAATCCGTCGGTTAAAAAAGTAAGCTTCAGTGAGTTGATATAATATATATATATATATATATATATATATATATATGATCGTCCATTTTTAACCTGTTAAACTTTAAACTCATTTAAACCTTATCCATATAAACCGAAATCCACTTATGTTCACCCACACTCGTCCATTTACCGGCCTAGTTATAATAAACAAGCAAGCAAAGATCATAACATATCAAATGTTCTTGCTTGCTTAAATTGGTGTTTAGTTGTATGGCCAAACACAAAAGTACTGGAATTAAGGCCGTGTTCGGAACCAACTTATAAGTCGGTCAAATCAATTTATAAGTTTTCTTTTCATTATTAAAGTGTTTGACTATCACTTATTTTTTGACTTATAAGTTGAGTTTTAAGTCAAAAATAATAAATAACTATTTGTGACTTATTTAAAAATGACTTATACAAGTCATTTTAAAATAAGTTAATTTGACCAAATGTAATGTCTATTTTGTCCCTCTTCTTATTAATGTCCTTTTTAATTATCTTTATATTTATTTTAACTTATAAGTCATTATGAGACGAACACCTTCGTAACTCAAATTAATACCTAACGCTTATATTTATAAGTCGCAACTGATTCTTTGAAGAAAGGGACGCAAAGATTTTGGGACATAAGAAAAAACATTGTAACTAATCACACCATCACTCATTTTAGTAAATTTCAGAATCAACTACTACTTAAACCTGTCCTCCTAAAAATTCTAATCAATAGATGAACCAAAAAGTGTTTAAAAAATTAAAATAAGTGATTTGTTGTAGTGCTGCTTATCCGGTAAGGAGCAAAGAAGAAATCACATTCTTAGGGGAGATATTCATGTGAGTGAGTAACCCATTCTTAGTGATTTGTTGTATGTGTTTAGCGATTTCTACTAGAGTGATGTATCGGAGAATTACCAGACTAAATTCTCAACACAACCCACTCTTTTATCCTAAACTAGTTAGAGTATTGAAAATAAATTCCATTAAATAACAAATATATTTTAAAATAAAAGAGATGAAAGGAGATAACTAAAATACAAGTCCATAGACAAAAGTAAATGTTCAACATCTGACGTATAAGAATAAGAGTAAATGGATGTCATGATCTTGGCAAAGACTTTGTGGAAAGAAGGGAACAAGATGAATCATAAACAGCATTATCTGGCCCATTTCAAGATTTGATTGAACAAGATGACTCACAAACACTTTGTATATATATATAGCCAGGCCTTTTCAGTATTATCACAGCTGCACCGCCACTATTTAGAAGATGCTCATACCTGAAAATCAAGAGATAATCACAAGTTCATCACCACAAATAATCTCTTCTTACATCTATATAACAAAAATGGTAAAAGATTTGATTGAGGTTAAAACGTTTGATTTAATTCGAATAAATAAAATTAAAAGTAAAACGAATATTGACAATTTGGTTCACTTTTTATCGAATTTGATTGATATGATTGGAACCGAGCCGGCATTTGAACTTTTTTAAATTGAAATAATTATATATATACTCCTGCAATTGGAAAAATATAATATTGAGGGGTCGCAAAATGTATCTAAAATACACATGTAGTAATTACATTCATTGTTGAACATCATGCTGGGTCCTTACCAATCATTGCATATACCAGTGTAATGTTAATGTGTATTTGTGACACATTTTGAGATACAAAATTTAAAACCATTATTTATTAATCTTCATAGCATAGCGAGTCTTGAGTACATCAAATCAAGAAAACCCATGTACAATAGAAGTTCATGAACAGATAAACATTTGTTGGACTAGGAATACAAATATTATCTCTCCCATGCAGTTCTGCTTGATCTCAGTGAGAAAAATAATAATAATAATAATAATAATAATAATAGATAAATAAATTACCTGTCCTGAGATGCTGCAACTTTTTCTTTTTTAGAATCTTAAGATGTAATCACATAGATGCATAGTGATCTCTATAATTTCTTGCAAGAGAATTCAATCCTGAAAAAAAAACTCCAATACACTTTATTTTTCAAATTTTCCCCCATTTTTTGCCTTTCTCCAAATTAAAACACCCAGACAAGATGAAGGACATAATAGCATTGATTCTATCAAACACAGCCAAAGTAGCTAGTGCTAGTGGGATCCAACAAAAAAGCCTACACTACTACATGTACTATGATTATCCCACTTGCATCTAAAATTGATGGGACCATGTAAATAACATGAATTATTGGGACTTAGCAATGTCACTCAAACCTAACCATTATATATCTACAGTTAAGTTCTCAATACCTCCATTTTCATAAACTTGAAGCAAATCATGTTCATGGACCAATCACATTCATGGGCAAAGCAGATGCTAGCACAGAACTAAAGTTAGTTAATAGTAGAAAAGAATGATAAACAGAAAGAAACGAGAGAGTTGTAACCATCTAAGATATTGCTAGTATATATTCTGATGCAACTTCATATATACGTAAATGCAGAGTCACAGCTATTAACAAAGCTCCATTACAATCTTTCGACTCAAAGAATAGAAAGATCACAAATAGGCCAGTATAAATCAAGAGTATCTAACCATATATATTAGCTAAGGACCTTACTTGTAGGCTGTAGCATAGAATAAGGAGGATACATATATGATTCTTAGTAGCACCAGTTTTCTTGGCTGAGAATTTAAGTTAGAGAACTTTTATTATCCATTAGTAGATTTTTCCTCTTTACCTTTTAGCTTTCACAAGGAGCTCACACACCAATTTGCTCTTAGCTTGATATTAGATAGTTAAGACTTTAAAACTGAGGTCGACTTAAGAATAAGGTTTGTCCTAGTTCAATTCTCATCAAATATGCTAATTGATGTTAATTATAAAATTCATTTATAATTGTACTGATTAGTTAGGTAGGGTGGGGGGGGGGGGGGGGGGGGGGGGGGGAGAGTACCTCACGCAGTGGTAAAATGCTATACATATTGGAATAACATGCCCTCCATCCAAAATTGATAGTCCTAGGCCTTCCTAGTTTTTCTCCCTGAATATTAATGTGTACCATGCGCACAATTGTGTTGTGCATAATGTTTTCATTAACTTGTTTTCCCAAAAAAATTAGACCATAAACCTATTAACAAAAACTTAAAATATTATCCGGAAAAATTATGTCCAAGTGTGTCTAGGTCAAACCTTAATACGTGTAAAGAAAATGTCAAATAGAGCTTTCATCTCTGGAAGAAAAGTACATGGGAAAGCTCAAAGAGCACTACATGCAACAAGATATCGTGTCACATTTTCAGTGAATTGCTCTCCAATTGATTCGACCCAAAACACAACTTTAGTGAGGGTAAAAGATATAAACCAAAGTGAATAACAACTATAGTGTGACTTTCCTAATATATATATAAAAAACTTTAGTGCAGCATACCAGGTGAATGGAGCAATATGGTGGATGGAGGTTACAGTTGGAATCTTTTAGGCCCAAAATTGGCATGTGAGTATTAACATCAGAAGCTTTGAGAGTTCTGAATAGTCAATCTTCCCATGATTTGATCACCATATGCAAATCTTTATTCATATATTGAAAGACTTTGAGCACCTAATCAATTTGAAGATGGGAGTCTTTTTATAAGTGCTTGGCAGAGAAAAAACATGGTGGGATGACTTTGAATTAATACAATTGTCAAAGTCGTAGCCTTTAAAAGATCTGAAATAATAACATAACCATGAAAAGGGGTCTTTATTTTGCTGTAAAAACGAGAAAAAAGATATATAAGAGCCACCGACTTCAAGAATATTTCATATTTAAATTGAGTTTGCAAGTTATTTCTGATTCGTATGTCTTAATCTTATCAATATAACAAGACATGATAGATAGTGGAGTCGATACAAGTACACTGCATTCTTGAGTACATTGAAACAAATGACTAAATACAATTGTGCCTCAAAATACTTTAACCTAGAAATGAACAAAAAAGAAAGAGAAGCAATCCTTTACATAGACCTCACCAACCAAACTTTGGTACTTTTAACATTAATGAAACTAGTGTTTCTACGCTGGCAAGCTTGATCACTCAGACCCAAGTGATACAAAGTTGGCATTTTTGCACGTTTCTTCCAGAGTATTTTTTGGAGTGTAAATTATGCCTCTTAAATAAAATCCATTGCACAAGTGCTATGATTCGAACATCCTACGTGGCATTCAAATCAGTAAATATGAAAGCTAGGTAGAGAAAAGAACCTAGAGGTTGGTTGAACTCTACCCAACTTGAGCTATAAAAGAGACATTATACAAAAAACTGAATTCAAGCAACAAACTTCTTATTTTTTGTTGATGATATTAATTAGCCCTGTAACACCAACTTGAATTGCTAAACTTCTCCAACATGATTACTGTTTATTCAGTCATGGAGTCGTTATTATGCGAAGAAGTTTAGTATTTTTACGTCTATCTACGAGACGAGTAATAAAATGAAAATAAGTGACGAGCACCTATTATAACAGTTTTAATATAAATAAGTAATGAAGGAACAATAGAATGTACACAATTAAGCACATCAGATGACAAAGTGTGAAGTTACTGTTGAGAAATTAGGCTCACCCAAATATACTAAGATAAATACAAACACACTACTGTATGAGATATAAAATAATAATACAAGAATTTTACGTGGAAACCCAACTGGGAAAAACCACGGGAAGAGATCTCAGAAAATCACTATGAAAATAATATGGAGATTACAGACTCTCAACTGAGAAATAAACTAACTGTTTATTTCTCTCTACACCCTCACTCTCAGAATGCTCTAACTGAGCTTCTCACTCTCTAACTCTCTTTGACACTCAAACTAGAGCTTTGCTCTTTTCTCTCTAAGATATACTCTATCAATTTTGGTGTGTCTTTCCTCTTCCATTTGGCCTCCTTTTATAGCCAAAAACTTGAGGGTAGAAAAGGAAATGAGTTGGACTCATTTTCAACAAAGGAGTAACATTAATGAGATAATGGTGATATGTTCCCTTGACCCATTAAATGAGTGAGGACCATTGACCATTGACCAATGATCAATGACCAAAGACCAAAGACCAAAATAGGAGCCAATATTCAACAATCTCCACCTTGGCTCATATTTTCCAAATACTGTGATCTTCTTTGTCTGTGAATGTATCTCTCTCCCTAGATACTCCACTACGAACTCAACATTAGACGAAGTGAATTAAGTCCAAGCAGTGCTTGAACTTTTCTCGTCATGTCGACTTTGTGAGCATATCTCATGATTCTCCTTTGTGTGAACTTTGTGAACTGCAATGTCACCATTGTTCAACCACTCACGAATCTTGTGATACCGAACATCTATATGTTTGGTTCTGGCATGGAACACTTGGTTCTTTTCTAAATGAATAAACTTTGACTATCACATCAATCTGATATCTTCGCTTGCTTGAAACCTAGTTCTTCAACTAGTCCCTTAAGCCACAAAGCCTCCTTGCTTGCCTCTCTGTCAATGCCATATACTCGACCTCTCATTGTTGATAATGCTACCGAGATCGCAACACCGACCTCCAACATATACATCCTCCACAAAAGGTGTATACAAACCTCGTCGTGAGATCTCCTCGCATCTAGGTCTCCAAAGATAATCCGAATCAACGAACCTCAGAACCTCTCACTTCTTGCAGTATAACGATCAAACATAAGACCGTAATTGATTGTACCTGCTAGATAACGGAAAATCCATTTTACAGCATTCCAATGCTCTTTTCCTGGATTTGCCATATACCTGCTAACCACATTGATCGCTTGTGAGATATCTCGGCCTTGTATATACCATGGCGTATATTAGACAACCCACCGCATTTGCGTATGGTACTTTGACATATACTCCACCTCATCCTCTGTTTGTGGGCTCAACTGTGAAGACAACTTTGAAATGTCTTTGCTAACGAGTGCTAAGCGGTTTAGCATTGTTCATATTAAACCTCTCAAGACCTTTCAGCACATATCCTTTCCGAAGTTAGCCACAACTTTTCGCTTTGACGATCCTGTGAATTTCCATACCTAGGATCTTCTTGGCTGACCCAAGATCCTTCATGTCAAATTCACTGCTTAACAAAGTCTTCACCAATTGAAGAATATCGACTTCTCTTTCTTGCTTTATCAACATGTCATTGACATATAACTTCAACAATACTAGAGAGCCATCATCGAGGATCTCAAATACACACACGGATCATACTCCCGAACGAGAGTAACTCGCCATCATGAAGTTATCAAACTTCATATACCACTGTCTTGGGGACTGCTTCAAACCATAGAGGGACTTCTTCAAACTGCAAACTAAACCCTATTTCCCTGGTTCAATAAACCCCTCGAGTCGCTTCATGTAGATCTTTTCTTCTAAATCACCGTGGAGAAAAGTTATTTTCACATCGTCGTTACAACTCCATATCTGTGATGCTTTCTGATAGATAAGATCAACCGAATCGACGTGTATTTCACAAATTGGTGAGAAGATCTCATTGTAGTCGATTCCCTCTCTCTCGAGAGAATCCTTTGCCACTAATCGGCCTCAATCTTTCACCTTCTTTATCGATGAACTTCCTTTTTCCTGAACACCCACCTGCATCCTATAGCCTTCGATCCTTTTGGAAGTTGAACTAACTCCCATGTCTGGTTCTTTTGTAAAGACTCCATCTCTTCTGCCATAGCTATAGCCCATTTATCATTATCATCGGACTGAAAAGCATCCTGATAGCTAGTTGGATCTTCACTACCAGCAATCAAGGCAAAGGCAACCATGTCTTCAAACCCATATCTCTGCACTGGTTTGCTGACTCGCCTTTCCCGATCTCTAACAAGATTATAGGACCTCTCTTGGGGATCTGAAGGTTGATCATCTTCAATCTCTTCAGGAAGCTCCACCTCAACTGGGTGTTTCTGCAACTCACTTGCTGCAGATTCTTCATTCTCAGACTTTTTCAGCATGTGTTTCTCATTGAACACCACATCTCTTGTAAGACCCCAGCTTTTATAAATAAAGATGAATTTTCTATAAATATTATTTTTGAATATTATGGAATAATTTGATATAATGTTATAGTTGTGGGTAATATTTATAAATTTTACAAAGTATGTAAGTGGTTATATTATATTCGATTGGTGAGGAATATTCGGTTTAGCGAGAATATTAAATACAACTACTCAATCATTGGTGGACCCCACAATGTAATTATTGTCGGATTGAGAAAAAGACAAAAATATTTTATTAAAATAACGGCGGAAGTTTTCTGGTTGATCTTGTTGAACTACTCAGGTAGTAAAAGTAAAGATGTCGTGTGGTTGCGTAAGAAAGACGGTATTGATTATTGATTATTATGTGAAAGTCACTCGGTTTGATTCCATTATTATCATGAATTATTATAGCGATAATGACTTTTTGTTTTATTTGTATTATTAACGTAATAAAAGTAAACATCTTTTATATAAAATGAATACTTTATTAAAGTTATTTTATAAATAAAATATATTATATTTTATTATCGTAGTATTGCATACTGTTTTTGTATAGTGTTTTGCATAGTGTTTTTACATAGTAAAATGTTTTTATATAAATAGAATATATTATATTTTATTTAAAAGATTTTGCTTTAAATATGACCGTCGATTAAAGTAAATCAATCTGGACCATTCATGGATTAGTTACTATGCATTCCATTTTCCTATAAATAGAAGCTCGTTCCTTCATTATTTTCTTACGAATTCATTGAAACTACAGAGAGAAATTATAGAGAAGTTATAGAGAAAGTTATAGAAAGAAGAAGATTATTCCTTTACTTCACTACTTCTATATTCAGTTCTTTTATGGTAAAGGTGTTATTCTTTCTTCTTGAAGAGAACTTCATTATTCCATTCACTATTATTACATTTGGAATAACTTTGTAAAAGTGGCATACCCTATACATAACTTTGTATCTGTGGCGTACCTATACTTGGTGAAATCCTTATGTTATTCCATTTCTTATTATTACATTGGAATAACTTTGTATCTGTGATTTACCTATACTTGGTGACATTCTTATTATTACATTGGAACATCACATGCATGTGTTTTACACCTGACCGTTCCGCTTTATTATTATTACATTGGAACATCACATGCATGTGTTTTACACCCGACTGGTTCCGCTTTTATCATTCTCGTTGGAATATCCTATCATGTGTTTTTACACCTGGATCCGGTTCCATCTTTATTATTACATTGGAACATCACAGCCGGTGTGAATTTCACGACTGGTTCCGTTATTATTATTCTGTTGGAATAACACATACATGCCAAGATCTGATGCATGCATGGTGATTTCTTTTGTTAACCCATTCTTTATTATACCTAGTTGGTTAAAACTTTGACTTCTATACTCCATGAAATTAGTGGAATATCCTTGACATTTACGGCTTCATCCATCCCTTTCATGGAAATATTCTTCTCGATATTCTTGAATTTTACTCTACTAAGCGATGTCGTGTTGGCAGTTTGACGTTAATAATTTACGGATAAAATAATTCTTGAACTTGTTTTATTGAATTCTTATATCATTGTCATCATCCTCATGTTTATATTTTTTTTTAAAAGTCAATACGTGGCACATGTAGAGCATGGATGGACTTGGTATGATTATGACCGAGGATTATTGGTGTAATCATTGGTAGTAATGTTACAAATGATGTGGTAAAAATCCTCGATGGTAGTAGTGCATTGATGGGCCGATTGTTGGCATGATCATGACCATTAATGAATACCTGACTATTCTTGGCCGTGGTGCGAGAATAATTGTGGTCGTGATACTTAAAGAATATCCTTGGCCGTAGTGCGGGGTGATTCGATGATGTGGATTATTTATTAAAGTGAGTCTCGGCTATATACAGATGATGAAAACCTTTTAAATCATAAAAATAGTAGATTTTATTTTCTACTTGACTCTTTAATGGATTCGTATTCCATTGCAGATTAAACCGGTTTATACATTGTATTTTATCGGTTTAACATTGTTGAAGACTATTGATAATTTATTACGCATTATCTTAGTCATAATATTTCTTCTTGGGCTAGTTGAGCTCACCCTTTTCTTTCACTGTTCTCTTCTTGAAATGAGAATATAAATTTGGAGACGAGTCGGGAAAAGCAGTGATGGTCACGAAAGATAGCATTAGTAGTCCTCACTATTACGTGAAATAGTGTGATAATAATTGTAATGAGGACTTTTTGTTTGAGTTTGTATAATATCTAGTAGAGCGATATTTGTATTTAAACTCACGATTTATGTCGTATTGCATGCAAGACGAGTTATGTTAATAAGTTGTATTTAAATTACATACCATGTAAGTGGCGACCCGTGATGGGTGATGTATACCTAATTTTGGGGGCATCACGGTTGGTATCGAGAACTAAGGGATATGATCCTGGCTAAGATGTGAGAAAAGTACTAGGAGGGAGAGGCAGAATACCTTCATAGTATGACTACTAAATTTATGTATTTATTTTATTGGTCGGTCGAATATAAAGATAATTGTTTCATGTCAATTATTTTTTTGTTTTGTGGCGATGTCTGAAAATGACATCTGAGAATGTAGAGAATAAAGATGGAGCCGCACCTGATCGTTGATTCACCACATATCGATAATCGTGGATAATGTGCATCGTAGGAAGGCGACAATCCTCATACAAACAACAACCTTGACCAAATGATGAATGATCAAATGTTCGGAGGCTTTATGCGAATTTATCTGCAATGAAAGAGCGACTCACATCCAAAACGTAGGTGGAAACACGGAAAACTCTCGAAGTGGTCCACCGCTAAACAATTCGAGGCTGGGACCACCGGAGTTTAAGGAGAACAAAACCACTTCCGGAGAGGCGTGGATAAGCAGATTACCAAGATATTTGATGTCTTGGGATGCTCAGAGAGCAAAAGGTTCCCTTCTTGCCTTTATGTTGCTGCGAGGGCGATTCTTGGTGGGAATCGGTAAAAAGCGTACTCAACTTCTTTGTCTTGAAGATATCTTGGGAGAAGTTCGGGGAGTCATTCAACGACAAATACTTTCAAAGTATTACGCCACATGAAGGAGGTAGAGTTTATCAAGTTGGAACAAAACAATATGGCCGTGTCGCAATACGAGGCAAAATTTGCGGAGTTATCACGGTTTGCGTCCCCACTTGGTGGATAATGAAGAGAATAATGCGAATGTTTTTAAGAGGTTTGAAGTCGGAGATACGTCGACATCTTATTTCTCATAAACCGTGTTTGTATTCGGATGTTGTAAATAGGCTCTCGATTAGTGGAAGCGCGATAACGAGTCAACCTTACTAAAAGAGCGCAAGCAAGTTATAATACCAGTGAGTAGAGTCATCGAGCGGTGACAACAAGCGTGGAGGGAATCAACGGGCGGATATGGTAACCACTTGGTGGTAATCGGGCCAAAACAATAAAATGGACATTTCAAAAACGGAGATTCAACAATGATGGAAAGAGCGTCGACAGACCAAGACCCGTTGTTAAGGAAGGAGAAAGACCACTGTCATATGCTTCAAATGCGGAGAAGAGGACACATCGATTCGATCGTGCGTACGCCGTCCCAAGCATGTTATAATTGTGGAAGAGAAGGTCACTTAGCTCGATTTTGTCGTTCTGAAGACAAATTCAACTAGGATGGAGGCACCAAAGTAGTCCCCGTAAAAGTCAAAGCCGGTGGTCTGAGGAGAGCGTTTGTTGTGACCTCCCGAGAGCAAGGAACCGAATGAGGTCATCACGGGTAAACTTATCATAAACTCTAATGAAGTCTACACTTTATTTGATCTGGGATTCTACCCATTCTTTTATTTCTCCTACTTGCGCTCATCGATTAAATTTGACTCGGAGAAATTAGACTTTGACTTATCTGTGGAAACTCAGGTTGGGAGAAACCTTCATTACATCCACTTTGTTTATAAGTCTTGTTTGGTTCAAATCGGTACCTCACATTACTTCGGGTCGATCTTATTTCATTAAAATACTTGCGTTTGACGTGATTCTGGGGATTGATTGGTTAACTACTTATCATGCAAAAATTGATTGTTTTACGTAAGGTTGTTAGCTTTCATATTCCTAATCAACCTATTATCACGAATTCAAACGACCAAACCATTAAAATTAATCACGGTCAATCTCAAGCCATAAAAATATTCGTTTATTGAAAAATGGATGTCAAGCTTTCTTAGCTCATGTCACAGATTTAAACAAAAATACGTCGGTTTTTGAGCGATATTTCTATTGTTAATAAATTTCTGACGTATTCCCTCAAGAACTTCGGCCTACCCCGTGAGGCGTGAAATTGAATTTTGTATCGACCTTGAACACAGGTACAAAACCTATTTCCAAAGCCCATGTCGAATGGCTCTATTGAACTTGAGTTAAAGACTCAACTGCAGGAATTGTTAGACATTGGCTTTATTCGTCCTAAGTACTTCTCCTTGGGGTGCTCCTGTTCTATTCGTGAAAAAGAAAGATGGGAGTATCGACTTTGTATTGATTATCGGGAGTTGAATCATGTCACCATCAAAAATAGGTATCCATTGCCACGTATTGATGACTGTTTGACCCGATTACGAGGAGCCAAATTCTTTTCAAAGATTGATCTTACGTTAGGATATCACCAATTGAAGATTAGAAACCACCGACATTCCAAAGGCGGCTTTGAGAACTCCGATGCGGGCATTATGAATTCTAGTCGTATCCTTTGGATTGACTAATGCTCCTATTTGCCTTCATGGATATGATGAGCAAGAGTATTCAAGGAATATTTAGATCACTTTGTGGTCGTCTTTATTGATGACATCCTTATTTATTCCAAAAGCCGTGAAGATCATGAAGCAACACTTGAGGGTCGACACTCCAAAAGCTTCGTGAATATAAGCTTTATGCGAGTTGAAGAAATGCGAGTTACGGCAGAAGAAGTAGCATTCCTTGGTAGCGCGTGGTATCAAGTCATGGAATATCTGTTGACCCAAAGAAAGATAGAAGCTATTCAAAGTTTGGGAACAACCTAAATCGATGATAGAAATCGTAGCTTTCTCGGTTTAATTTGGTTATTCTGGGAGATTCGTGGAAGGATTTTCTCGAATCGCTACTCCATCGACTTCGGTGACTCGAAAAGATCTGAAAGTTCGGTTGGAGGCGAAGAATGTGAGAAGAGTTTTCAAGAACTTCGAGAAGAGACTTATTTATTTTGTTACGTGAATACCATCCGGCTCGGAGGATTTGTCATCTACAAAGATGATCTTGAAGCAAGGTTGGGATGTGTTCTTATCTGACATGGAAAAGTTATAGCTTTATGCCTCACGACAACTCAAAGAATATGAGAGGAATTATCCTACTCATGATCTGGAGTTAGCATTTGGTTATCTTTACGCTTAAAATTTGGAGGCATTACTTGTATGGGGAGAAAGTGGAGATCTTCTGGGATCATAAAAGCCTCAAATATTTCTTCACTCAAAAGGAACTCAACAATGCGACAACGGCGTTGGCTTGGTATTGAAAGATTATGATCATACCATCCAATACCATCCTGGAAAAGCGAACGTGGTAGGTGATGCATTGAGTGAAGATCGTATGCAAGTACTGAGTGCGTTATTGTCAACCTGAAGGCCCATTTTGTGTGACTTGCAAAAGGATGGGGATAGAGTTAAAGACTCGAGGAGACGCATGTGATGATAAGCGAATATCTGAGTAGAGCAGACTTTAATCAATAAAGTTAAAGGCTGCTTCGTTTCTGGGACCTAGAAATGATCATTATGAGGAAGAAAGTCTGAGAGAAGGTGCTATCTGGGAAGCAAGAATCGATGAAGAATGAATACTTGAGTCAACTCCGGACTTTGTGTTCCTAACGACCACGATTTAAAGTATAATATCATGATGGGCGCACAACACACCATTTGCAATCCATCTGGGAGTACAAAATGTATCATGATATTCGTCATACATTTTGGTGGAAGCAATATGAAGAGAGAGATAAGCTGTTTATCTCGAGGTGTCTAACTTGTCAGCGAGTTAAAGCGGAGCGTCAAGTACAAAAGGTCCATTGCAACCACTTGAAATTCGGAATGGAAGTGGGAGCACATTACCATGGATTTAGTTCTGGGGTCTTCCTAAGGTTTCTCGAGGCATTGATCTGATTTGGGTCATTGTTGATAGATTGACCAAGTCTGCTCATTTTCTGCGTCTGAAAAACTTATACACTTGAGCGTCTTG
>CM035167.1:142500836-142710172 GCA_020205615.1 Panax quinquefolius
TTATAAAATATTCATTGTTGTGAGGAGAATATTAGTTTGGTCGTGGAATATTCTTCTTTTATCGAGAATATTAAATGCAATGACAGCGCAACCTTGTGTGGGCCCCATAATGGAAAGCGATTGGATGAATAAAATGACAAGTATTTTCCATTAGTCGTGGATGATATTTTATATTATTGTTGTTTTAATAATTGTCAAATCGCACATTATTTTTCATTATCAAATCAATAATTCATATTATTTGAATAATATTATTAGATAGCATTATTGGCAATGTCTAGAAAGTTCTGTCTAAGGAGAGGTTTAGTCACCTAATTGCACGCTAGTAAGGAGAAATTCTTATTGGAAAGCCCCCTCTTTCCTGGGAACTGTCTGGTTGTCAATATTGTGATTCTGTAATATTATTTGTGAATAATTAATTATTGATTTATATGATGAGGAAAATATTGATTTTATGTGAATATAGATGGAAAATTTTAAATGTGACAATTGTTGAAAATTAATATTTTATCTTTTTTGATAAAATAATTCATTTGAATATATTATTTTAATAATATATTAATGGTGATATTTTTTACAATGAATGTGGGGTATATGAGTATATGAGCTTAGGAAGAGTATTTTTGTTGCATTAAATGATTAACACATGTTTTGTGTGTCGGTGGACCCCATTTCTTGGTTGAAATTTAATTATAGCACGTAAAATCGTCTGGTTTATGGATTTGATTGATTTACATTTGAAATTTGGAAAAACTTTCTTCTGCAAAGTTGTAGAGAATTGAATTTCCTATATAAAGGCGTGAGATTCGAATTTTCTGATAAAAGAGCTATTTATTATGAATTATTGAAGTTCCAAAGTTCCAGAATAATTAATTTTTGGAAGTTTTATTTATGTTTTAAAAGAAAAACGTTTTTTAAATGTTTGTGGACATCTTTAACATGTGCTAGATGGCTGAAATCAGATTTCAAAGTGGGCATAGGAATTTGTTTTATATATAATATTATTATATTCAATTTTCTGCTTTGGTGTTCTAAGCAATTTCTATAAATAGGGTCTTGGGTTAGAATTGAAAATCACACCGAAACAAAAGTTTTCTTCTCTCTCTATATTATCGGCGTATTCTTGTGAGTATTTTGGTACTTTGAGTGTTGCTATATCTGGTGCAAAGTTCCTTGAAAGACTATATCCGGTATTCGAAGTAAGGGTGTTTTTTTTTAAAGTAAATGATATTATTTCTTCAATAAAATTATGCCAAAATATTTCTTAATATTTTATCAAATATTGGGAATTTTTATCAAATTTGGAACTTTACTTATTCATGAGTTCTTATTCACGAGTTACAATTCATGAGTTCTTATTCACGAGTACTATTCACGAAGTATGATGATTTTTTTGTGAAATTTCTATCTTTTAGTGTAAGAGTTACTATTCACGTATGTAAGACCCGAATTTTATGAAATAAAAGTATTCAATTTTTTTATAATTACTATTCAAGTAAATGGTTAAATTGATAAAAGTTAAAGTTAAGGGTGATATATGAATTTTTTTTCAATATATGCGTGTGGTTATAAAATACTCATTCTATGGGAATATTCGTTTGGTCATGGAATATTCTTTCCGTCGAGGAATATTCGTATGTGCCTTGACCATTGGTGGGCCCATAATGAGAATAGCATCGGATGAAGAAAAGCGATAAAAGGGAGTTTTTATAAATAATCTGGCGTAGTTATTAGAATTACATTAATTGTTGAAAAACCGGTGATTAAAATACAATAATACGGCGTTGTTTACATGAAATAGCATTACAGATTGCACTAATTGTTGATTTTTACATAAGAAGGCACTACTCAATAATTGTTACGATAATTATTTATTGGGTATTTTATTTTATTGATTGATAATTATTGCATTGATATTCTATATTCTTTGTTGTTTGATAATTGTCACTACTACAAGTATTTTTCATTATTGAAGCAATAATTCATATTATCCGAATAATATTATTGGAAAACATTATTGACAATGTCTAGAAAGTTACATCTAAGAAGAGGTTTGGTCACCTAAATTGCGGCCAAGTAAGGAGAAATTCTTATTGAAAGCCCCCTCTTTGGGAGGGCGCACTGGTTGTCATTCTTGTGATTACGTAATATTATATGTGAATAATTAATTATTAATTTATATGATGAGAAAAATATTCATTTTATGTGGATATAGATGGAGAAAATTTTAAAGTGATAATTGTTGAAAATCGATATTTTATCTTTTTCGATAAAATAAGATTTTATTATATTATTATAATAAAATAATGGTGATATTTTACAATGAGCGTGGGATATATGAGTATATGAGGAGGAAGAGTATTTTATTGCAAAAATTGTTTAAAACATGTTAAACATGTTGGTGGACCCATTTCTTGATCGAAATTTGATTATAAATTTGAAAAAATCGCATTTATGGATTTGGTCAATTTACATTTGGAATTTGGAAAAACTTTCTTCTGCAAAGTTGTAGAGAATTGAATTTTCTATAAAAAGTCACAAGATTCGAATTTTCTGATAAAAGGGCTATTTATTATGAATTATTGAAGTTCTGGATTAATTAATTATTATTATTTGGAGTTTTAAATTAATTAATTGAGAAAAACGTTTTTGTGGTTGTTATTGAGGTGTGGCTGATGTCTAGACTATATTGGTGTGCGTAGGGAATTTGAGAAAAATAAATTATTATTTTGTTCAATTTTACGCTTTTAGTGTTCTTAGCATTTTCTATAAATAGGGTGTTTAAGTTAGAATTGAAAATCGGACGTAAAGCTGAAGTTTTTCTCTCTTTCTCTCTTTGTAATATCGAGCGTATTTTGTGAGTATTTTAGTACTTTGAGTATTGCTATACGGTGCAAGTTCTTTAAGCACTATATCCAGTATTCCACTTAGAAGTACTATCCTTTTGAGGTAAGGGAGATTATTTTCTTCATAAATGATATTATTTTTTCAATATCATTACGCCGAAATATTGGTTTGAATTTTATCAAATTTAGAACTTTTCATGTGTGGGAGTTCTTATTCATGAGTTCTTATTCACGAGTTACTATTCATGAGTTACTATTCACGAGTTCTTATTCACGAAGCATGATGATGTTTTTTGTGAAATTTCTATCTTTTGGTGTCGGGTTACTATTCACGATATCTGCACTTATTCACAAATATGTGATAGATGTATTACTTGTCGCCAAGCTAAATCTCGTGTTCAACCCCATGGATTGTATACACCATTGCCTATTCCTAATGAACCTTGGATTGATATTTCTATGGACTTTGTGTTGGGTTTTACCAGTTCAAGCATGGTTATGATTCGATATTTGTGGTCGTGGATAGATTTTCAAAATGGCACATTTTATTCCATGTCATAAAACCGATGATGCATCTCATGTTATTGATTTTTTCTTTAGGGAGATTGTGCGTTTGCATGGTATGCCTAAAACTATTGTTTCGATAGAATACAAAGTTCTTAAGTTACTTTTGGAAGACCTTGTGGTGTAAATTGGGTACTAAAGCTGTTATTTTCTACTACTTGTCATCCACTGTTGATGGTGTTGAAGTAGTAAATAGGACTTTATCGGAATTATTGTTATTGCTATCATTAAAAAGAATATCAAGCAATGGGAAGAATGTTTACCACATGTTGAGTTTGTATATAACCGATTACATTCATTCTCGCTACTAATTTTCTCCATTTGAAATTGTATATGGTTTTAATCCTTTGACACCGTTGGATTTATCACCGTTACCTATTTCTGAATATACTAACATGGATGGAAAGAAAAAGGTTGATCTTGTTAAACTGATTCATGAAAAAGCCAGACTAAACATTGAACGGAGGACGGAACAGTACATTAAGCACGCGAACAAGGGCGACATCAAGTGATCTTTGAGCACGGAGATTGGGTGTGGTTACATATCGCGAAAGAAAGATTCCAAGTTTAAAGGCGTTGAAATTGCTTAGGGGAGATGGTCCATTTCAAGTTCTCGGCGTATCAATGATAATGCCTATAAATTGGATTTGCGGTGAGTATAATGTTAGTGCTACTACATTTAACGTTCTTGATCTAAGTCTCATTTGATGTAGGTGACGAATTGAGGACAAATCCTTTTCAAGAGGAGAGGATTGATGAGGACATGGTGGCATGCGTAGATTCAAACAAGACTAAAGGGCGTGGGGATCAAGCGAGGATAGAACAAAGAGGTTCAAACAAGGTCTCGATGGATTGATCCAAGAGATGTTTGAAATTTGAAGCTAATAAGAAAATCCAAAGAGGAGGCAAATGAGCATGAGACATTAATGTGGATCAATTTGATACAAGCCCAATTTTAATCTTCTTAACAAAGTCAACATATTTTATGTGAAAGGAGGTTTGAAGTAAGTCGTGTGGGGCAGCAGTTATTTGATTCACGTGGGCCATACCTTTTTTATCAGACTTAAATTTTCAAGTGGGCTTTTCAACATTAATATTCATGGATCAATAATTCAACATGTCAGCATATTGTTTTTGGTGGGGGCCACATTTTTACAATCAGCTGGACCATATCAAATTTTTAGCGATTACGGATTATTAGCGACTTGTGAGGAATATCGGTTTTTAGTACAATTCCATACGCGACTTGGGAAATATGTGGGATCTAGAATTAATTTTAAATTCTATTGTAATTAGGAATTTTTTAATTAGAATTCTTTTTCAAATTGACTTCTATTAGGGTTATAGTTTATAAATTCCTATTAGGATTTGAATTGTTTTGAGTAGTATAAATAGAGGTCTAAGTTGATGTAATCAAGGACATTATTCATTATTATTATTCAATATATTTGTGAGTTTATTCTCTACTTTTGGTTCTTTGAAGAATACCTAAGAACTAGTAATTCTTAGTTGTTTCTTTGAGATTCAATTTGACTTATCATACAACAATTCATAGTTGTGTGTGGCGTCTTCTACCGCATCAATCGTCGATTGTACCAAGATTACCGCTTTAATATAAGCGAGGGGTCAAGGTGTCGTTGGTGTCCATTCAACGCAGATTTCCGAACGCGAGCAATTGTACCAAGATTACCGTCTAAAGTATAGACGAGGGGTTAAGGTGTTTCAAATAATTCACCCAAAAACGATTCGGGCGACGACCACCTCACGCAAGCGTGCCGTGGAGTCTATCATTTGGTATCAGAGCCAAGCCTTTCTAGCGAGTTATTTATCTTTAATTTTCTGTCGAAATATATATTACAAAAAAAATAAAAAAATAAAAAATAAAAAAAAGAAGAAAGAAAAATTCATATTCTATTTCCATTGTGCTAACCAAACTTGTAGCACACCATCAAATTTTAACAAAGATTTCATACCGTCCATCATCATCAATTACGAAGCAGACTACAATTTACAAATCAAGCATCTGAGAGAGTACAAGGCAATCGATCGATGATTTTGTGATATTCTGATAGTTACATCATCTATAATTTTGTTTCGTGATAAGTAATTTTGAATTGATTAGTAAAACCAAGAATTTTGCTAGGGAATTTAATAAGAACCTATTAGAGAGAATATTTGAGGTAAAAGGCTTAGTGGTGAGATTAATCGGGGTAAAAGCCAATTTTTTTGAGAGTATACACGAGTGAACCATTGATTCGAGCGAAACACGTAAGGGAGTGGTGAGGAAACTATTTTCTACTAACCCTTATTTTGCAGGAAATATGTCTAACTCGAAGGATAAAGGAACTTATGATGAACAACCCTCAACAGCTGAATTGAAATTTCAGATGGAGGCCATGCATAAAGAATGGGATCGAAGATTGAGAAATACTATGGAGCAAATGCAAGAACAATTAGAAGAGATGAGGGTGTCTATGACTGAGATATCCCAAAACACTCATGGGATGCAAAACAAGACGAGGACATAACAAACTGACGCAAGAAATGAAGACCCTTACGGTGAGGACAGTAGTGCAGCGGAAGATCATGAAGCTAATTTTCGACATCAAAGACACAGAGGTGCTAGGGAAAAAGAGGTCAGGACAGAGAAGATGGCAATTTGGATAGCATAAAAATGAAGATTCCACCTTTCCAAGGTACGGGTGATCTTGAGGCTTATTTAGATTGGGTAACCAAGATGGAACGAATCTTTGACTGTCACAACTATTCAGACCTTAAGAAAGTCAAACTGGCCATTACGGAGTTTTCTGGGTATGCATTGATATGGTGGGATCAGTTGACAGCTAATCGGAGAAGGTGTGAAGAGCGTCCGATTACAACTTGGGTGGAGATGAAAGCTATCATGAAAAAGAGGTTTGTACCAAAGATACTATCAGCGGAGATCATTAGTAGTTTGCAAACTCTTAAGCAGGGGAAGTCGGAGTGTAGATGAATATTATAGGAGATGGAGATGTTGAAGGATCAAAGCTAATTTGATTGAGGACAATGAAATATCGATGGCTAGGTTCTGCAGAGATTGAGCGGGAGATTGCGAGACTTGGTTGAGCGGCAACATTATTTAGAGTTAGAAGAACTAGTCCATATGGCTACCAAGATGAAAGCTTATTTCAAGAGGAGAGGAGGACGACGAGGACAATCTAATACTAGTTCATCATGGAGACCTAATTTGGCAAAGCGAGAGGAAAAAATACGGTGCAAGCAAACCAAAGGTGGAAGCTAGCGAGGATCGACTAAGCAAGAGATATACCGGTAAAATGAACGACCTTCTTTTGGGCGTAATCGGGATATTGTATGCTTTAAGTGTCAAGGCGGGGGACATATTTCTAGCTTGATGTCGATGTCCAAATCAGAGGAGAATGTTGTTGCTTGACAATGGAGATGTGGAGGCGAGGGGAATATAGCGACGACAGATTCTATGCCACCATTAGAGGAGATAGGTGAGGATACGATACATGGTGAAATTGCAGTTTACAAGAAGAGCACTTAGTACACGAGTTAAGGAGGAGAAGCGGTGAACAATGGGAAAATCTATTTCATACTCGATGTCTTGTGAATGGAAAAATTTGTTGCATAGTTATAGATGGGAGGCAATTTGTACAAATGTAAAAGCACTACGATGGTGGAGAAATTGGGGTTACCTACTACCAAACATCCATGACCCAGTATCGTTTGCGGTAAAGGGCTCGATAATAATCTGAGACATTAAAGTAACCAAACATGTGTTAGTTCCATTTCTTTATTGGTCGGTATATTGATGAAGTATTGTGTGATGTGGTGCCTATCGCAGCCGGGACATATATTATTGGGTAAAGGCCATGGCCGTTTGATAGGAGGGTTCAACATGACGCCGGGTTTACTAGCGTATATTCATTCATTCACGACAAAAAGAAGATCTCTTTCGTCCTTTGTCACCACAACAAGTACATGAAGATCAAATTCATTTGCGGAAAAATCATGTACAAAGAAAGAGAGTGAAGAAAAGAAAATCAAGAAGAAAAAAGAGAGAAAAAGAAATAGAGAAAAAGAAAGATGAGAGAAAAACAAATATATTGGCAAAAAGAGTGATGTGAGAAGAGCTTTGATTTCTAAACAGCCTATGATTTTACTTTGGTATAAAGAGGCGTTTTTGAATACTAACGCTAATGAAATTTTGCCTAGTGTTGTTTCATCTCTCTTACAGGAATTCAAAGATGTATTTCCCGAGGAGCTTCCTCAAGGACTACCACCTATTCGGGGAATTGAACATCAAATTGATTTGGTTCCCGGTGCGACGATTCCAAACCGTTCGGCTTATCGGAGTAATCTTGAGGAGACAAAAGAGTTACAAAGGCAAGTTGACTAGCTGATAGGGAAAGAATTCGTGAGAGAAAGTATGAGCATGTGTGCAGTTCCGGTGATTCTAGTGCCGAAAAAGGATGGAAAATGGAGAATGTGCATCGATTGTCGAGCGGTAAATAACATTACGGTAAAATATCGACATCCCATTCCTCATTTAGATGACATGTTAGATGAATTACATGGGTCTTGAATATTTTCAAAAATTGATTATCATCAAATTAGAATGCAAGAGGGTGATGAATGGAAAACAGCGTTTAAAACAAAATATGGTCTTTATGAGTGGTTAGTATTACCTTTTGGTTTAACTAATGCACCCAGCACTTTCATGAGATTAATGAACCATGTTTTGCGTCCATTCATTGGAAAATTTATCATAGTTTATTTTGATGATATCTTGATTTATAGCAAAAACTTGGAAGATCATGCATTGCATTTAAAATCTGTTTTAGATGTACTCAGAAAAGAAAAGTTATTTGCTAATATGGAAAAATGCATGTTTTGTTCGGATAGAGTTGTTTTTTCTTGGCTTTGTTATAAGTTCTGAGGAGCCCAAGTTGATGAGGAAAAATCGTGCGATCCAGGGATTGACCAAGAGTCAACCAATGTGAGTCAATCTGAAGCTTTCATGGACTCATGAAGTTTCTCTGAAGCGCTTTGTTTGAATTTTAGTGAGATTCTGACACCATTGGTAGAGGTCATCAAGAAAAGTGTAGGCTTTAAGTGGGGTGATGAGCAAGGAAAAAACATTTAATTTGATTAAGGATAAATTAACAAATGCTCATTTACTTATTTTGCCTAACTTTGCTAAAACTTTTGAGATTGAGTGTGATGTTTGGTTTAGGGATTGGGGCTGTGTTGATCTGAAGAAGGAAACCCGGTGGCGTATTTTAGCGAAAAAATTGAGTGGTGACTTTGAACTATCTTATATATGACAAAGAGATGTAAGCTTTGGTTAGAGCTTTGGAGACATGGCAACATTACTTATGGCCTAAGGAGTTTGTGATCCACACCGATCATGAATCATTGAAATATTTGAAGGGTCAACATAAGTTGAACAAAAGGCATGCATGATGGATGGAGTTTATCGAGACATTTCCATATGTTATTCGATATAAATAAAAGGTAAAGAGAGCGTCGTTCTTGCGGATCTTTGTCTCGCATGGTATGTTTTGTTAAATACTCTTGATCTGAAATTGCTTGGGTTTGAGCGAATTAAAGAGTTATATGATAATGACCTTGATTTTGAGAAAGAGTTTAAAACTTGTAAAAAAGAATGTTGTGGGTAAATACTTTAGAATTGATGGATTCTTGTTTTGAGAAAATAAACTATGTATTCTGCATGTTGTTCTTCGTGAGTTGTTGGTTAGGGAATCACATGGGGGCGGTTTAATGGGACATTTTGGTGTTGATAAAACTTTTCTTTGTTTTAAAAGAACATTTTAATTGGCCTCATATGAAGCGAGATGTAGAAAGAATATGTGATAGATGTATTACTTGTCGCGAAGATAAATCTCGTGTTCAACCCCATGGATTTGTATACACCATTGCCTATTCTAATGAACCTTGGATTGATATTTTTATGGACTTTGTGTTGGGTTTACCTAGGTACAAGCATGGTTATGATTCGATATTTGTGGTCGTGGATAGATTTTCAAAATGGCACATTTTATTCCATGTCATAAAAGCGATGATGCATCTCGTATTCTTTGATTTTTTCTTTAGGGAGATTGTGCGTTTGCATGGTATGCCTAAAACAATTGTTTCGATAGAGATCAAAGTTCTTAAGTTACTTTTGGAAGACCTTGTGGTGTAAATTGGGTACTAAATCGTTATTTTCTACTACTTGTCATCCCAAATGATGGTCAAATGAAGTAGTAAATAGGACTTTGTCGACATTATTACTGAGCTATCATTAAAAAGAATATCAAGCAATGGGAAGAATGTTTACCACATATTGAGTTTGCATATAACCGATTACATTCATTCTGCTACTAATTTTTCTCCATTTGAAATTGTATATGGTTTTAATCCTTTGACACAGTTGGATTTATCAACATTACATTTACGAATATACTAACATGGATGGAAAGAAAAGGTTGATCTTGTTAAATGATTCATGAAAAAGTCGGACTAAACATTGAGCGGAGGGCGGAATAGTACATTAAACTTGCGAACAAGGGGCGACATCAAGTGATCTTTGAGCAGGAGATTGGGTGTGGTTACATATGCGGAAAGAAAGATTCCGGTTCAAAGGCGTTCAAAATTGCTTCGAGGGAGATGGTCCATTTCAAGTTCTCGGCGTATCAATGATAATGCCTATAAATTGGATTTGCCGGTGAGTATAATGTTAGTGCTACATTTAGCGTTCTTGATCTAAGTCCGTTTGATGTAGGTGACGATTTGAGGACAAATCCTTTTCAAGAGGAGAGGAATGATGAGGACATGGCATGCGTAGATTCAAACAAGACTAAAGGGACGTGGGGATCAAGCAAGGCTAGAACAAAGAGGTTCAAACAAGGTCTTAATGGATTGATCCAAGATGTTTGGGCTGAAGCTAACGTAAGAAAATCCAAAGAGGATGCAAATGAGCATGAGACATTAATGTGGATCAATTTGATACAAGCCCAATTTTAATCTTCTTAACAAAGTCAACATATTTTATGTGCAAAGGAGGTTAGTAAGTCATGTGGGCCGCAAGGTTATTTGATTCACGTGGGCCATACCTTTTTTATCAGACTTAAACTTTCAAGTGGGCTTTTCAACATTAATATTCATGGATCAATAATTCAATATATCGACATATATTGTTTTTTGGTGGGGCCACATTTTACAATCAATTTGGACCATATCAAATTTTTAGCGATTACGGATTATTAGCGACTTGTGAGGAATATCGGTTTTAGTACAATTCATGCTTGACGACTTGGGAAATATGTGGGATCTAGAATTAATTTTAAATTCTATTGTAATTAGGAATTTTTTAATTAAATTCTTTTTCAAATTGACTTCTATTAGGGTTATAGTTTATAAATTCCTATTAGGATTTGAATTGTTTTGAGTAGTATAAATAGAGGTCTAAGTTGATGTAATCAAGGACATTATTCATTATTATTATTCAATATATTTGTGAGTTTATCTCTACTTTTGGTTCTTTGAAGAATTCCTAAGAACTAGTAATTCTTAGTTGTTTCTTTGAGATTCAATTTGACTTATCATATAACAATTCATAGTTGTGTGTGGCGTCTTCTACCGCATCGATAAATCGATTGTCTTGAGATTACCGCTTTAATATAAGTGAGGGTCAAGGTGTCGTTGGTGTCCATTCAACGCTTGATTTCGACGCGAACAATTGTACCAAGATTAAAAATCTAAAGTATAGGCGAGTGGTTAAGGTGTTGCAAGCAATTCACCCAACAATTTGTCTTTAGAAAGCGATTGGCGACGACCACCTCACGCAAGCGTGTCGTGGAGTCTATCACACGTGATTGTGAACAGGAATTGTTGATTAATGTTACAGGGATAAAATATTATTGATGGACTTTTAACATGGAGAAGATAATAGATTTTATGGTCTATTTGACTCTTTTAATGGATTGTTTCGTTCACCTAATAACTATGGTTGAAAAGCTTTATCATCTACCATATATTTCTAAATCTTTGATTTATTACTATTGAAGGCTATTGATAATTTATTTATCTTTAGTCATGATATTCTTTCTTGAGCTAGTTGTGCTCACCCTTTTGCTTCATAATTCCTTTCGTGTAATAAAAAGTGTATTTGGGACAAGCGAGGAATAACGGGGAATAGAGCGGTGGTCTATAGATGTTGAGGTGAGGTGAATTTAACTTGGAAGGTGTTTTGCCACTATCATACAAGATTTCTAATGACATACAAACTCGTGTCATCATAAAGACGTGGTTGTGCTCATCCACTTCTTTGAGTATATTTACAAGCACTACCTATATAATCTTGGTGTTTATTTGGAGTATAATACCCAATTAGAGGCAGTGGAGATAATGATAAGTCAAGAGAAGACTCACCATTGGGAAGAATATGATAGTAATCTTCTCATTTTCTTTGGGGTCTATTGGGTCAACCAAGGATAATTACTGTGGCCATATGATATCTATCATAACCTAGAAGCATGGCCTCCCATGTATACGAAAGGTTTCTTGAGCACTTCTAAAGATTTTAATTTGAAAATAGTTTTCGACTATACCTTTATGTAAGGTGTCATTATGAGGAGTCTTGTCACGGTTGGGACATGAGTCACGATTGGTATATATTTGTATATAAACTCACAGTTTAAGTGTTGTCGTATCTTGCACGACAATTGTATTAATAAAGTTATAATTATTTTTTGTACCTTGTATTTGGCGACTCAGAATGGGTTGGATGGAATGGACCTATTTTGGGGTTATAAAATATTCATTGTTGTTGAAGAATATTTGTTTGGTCGTGGAATATTCTTCTTTGTTGAGGGAATATTAAATGCATTTACGTAGCATGACCTTATGTGTGGGCCCCATGCTGAAAAAGCGATTGGATGAAGAAAACGACAAGTATAAGTTGTTTACAAATAACGGCGTAGTTGTTACCGTTAATACTGTTGGAATACCCGGTGGTTAAAACACGATGTCGCATTGTTGCACAAGAATATTGCGGTATTGCACCAATTATTGATTCTTACGTGAAGGCACTACTCAATAATTGTTACGATAATTCTTATTCAATATTTTATTTTGATTCAATAATTGCTGCGTTGATATTTTATATTATTGTTGTTTTAATAATTATCACTGCACAGTATTTTCCATTATCAAATCAATAATTCATATTATTTGAATAATATTAATAGATAACATTATTGGCAATGTCTAGAAAGTTCTGTCTAAGGAGTGGTTTGGTCACCTAATTGCGCGCGAGTAAGGAGAAATTCTTATTGGAATGCCCCCTCTTTCCTGTGAACTGTCTGGTTGTCAATATTGTGATTCTGTAATATTATTTGTGAATAATTAATTATTAATTTATATGATGAGGAAAATATTGATTTTATGTGGATACAGATGGAGAAAATTTTTAAATGTGACAATTGTTGAAAATTTAATTATTGATTTATATAGATGGAGAAAATTTCTGTTTAGAATTTGGAAAAACTTTCTTCTGCAAAGTTGTAGAGAATTGAATTTCCTATAAAAAGCCGCGAGATTCGAATTTTCTGATAAAAGGGCTATTTATTATGAATTATTGAAGTTTCGAAGTTCCAGAATAATTGATTTTTGGAAGTATTATTTATGTTTTAAAAGAAAATGTTTTTAAATGTTTGTGGACATCTTTAACATGTCTTTAGATGGTGAAATCGATTTCAAAGTGGGCGTAGGAATTTGTTTTATATATAATATTATTATATTCAATTTTCCGCTTTGGTGTTCTAAGCAATTTCCTGTAAATAGGGTGCTTAGGTTAGAATTGAAAATCACACCAGAAACTAAAGTTTTCTCTCTCTTTCTCTCTCTATATTATCGAGCGTATTCTTGTGAGTATTTTGGTACTTTGAGTGTTGCTATCTCGGTGCAAGTTCCTTCAAAGACTATATCCAAAGATTCGATCGAAGTATTGTTTTTGCAAGGTAAGGGGTGTTATTTTCTTCAAAAATGATAATATTTCTTCAATATCATTATGCCGAAATATTGGTTGGAAATTTTATCAAATTTAGAACTTTTCATGTCAGGATTACTATTCATGAGTTACTATTCATGAGTTACTATTCACGAGTTACTATTCACGAGTACTATTCACGAATCATGATGATTTTTCTTATGAAATTTCTATCTTTTAGTGTCAGAGTTACTATTCACGTATACGGCACTATTCACGTATACAAAACTATTCACAGAAAAATTAAATTTTCATTTTTCGTCCAAAATATCTATTATGGATACTAGCTTTGATTGTATCCATGTTTTGATCATTCTTGAATTTTACTCCACTCTAGTTATTTATGAAGTATTTTTGAACTTGGATTGTTTAAAGTACGAATCCTTAATATTTGTTCTTTTGTTTCACTGGATTCATTTTCTTTAAAATATTTTTCATCATCCTCTCGGTCTAAATGATGATATAAGCTGAATATCTTTGGCGTAGTGCAAAAGATGAATGATTTTATGATGAATATCTTTGGCCCGTAGTTCAAAGATGAATAGGTGTTTAGATGAACATGACCAACTGGTGAATATCTTTGGCCTGTAGTGCAAAGATGAATATTTGATTTATGATGTATAATGATTGATGTTACAGGGATAAAATATCGATGATGGACTTTTAAATTCATAGATGATAGTAGATTTCATTCTCTACTTAACTCTTAAATGAATTGTTGTTTCACTGCGATTGTTGATCTAAAACTTGTTGTCTATTGTATTCTATTAGATTTTTTCCTGTTGAAGACTAAGGATAATTTGTTGTACATTATCTTAGTCATAATATTCTTTACTGGGCTAGTTGAGCTCACCCTTTTCCTTTTTGTTCCATATTTCTTCACATGAGACGAGAATATAGCGGGAACTAGTTGGGGTGAGGAGTAATGGTTCAAGACAGTTGTTTTAGTAGTCCTCACCATTTTGTAAAATAGTGTATCAATAATTGTAATGAGGACTTATTTGAGTGTGAATATTGTCTAGAAGACAATATTTGTATTTAAACTCACGATTTATGTGTTGTCGTATTTTTTTGCGACAATTGTATTAATGAAGAACCGAGGAGGGAGAGGCGAGTAAATCCTTTCGCTAGTGTGTCCTACAAAGCTTATTTGTTGGTCGATCATAATATAGGGGTATTATATGATTTGTTAATTTGTTAAATTAACCCTTGTTTTTATAAGCGATTTGAGAATGTCATTTGGGAATGTTAACAATGGAGTAAATGAGAATAGTGGAGACACCTTTGTTCACCAACGAGGAGAATGTGCAACAGGTGGCAATGTTCCTCATGTGAACAACACCCTTTGGCGGATGTGAACGATGGTATGTTTAGGAACTTTCTAGAATTCATGCAAAACCAAGCGAGAAAGACTCTGTTCAAAATGCGGTGGAAACACTTGCAGACTCACGAATAGTCACCATTACATGATTCGAGGAGTAAGGACCGGCCGGGAGTTTTGGGAAAGCCAAGACAATAAAAGTGGGAGTTTCAAAAGAGGAGTTTTAGTAATGATGAAAAGACATCAACATCACCTTTTTGTTGTTAAGGAAGGAGAGCGAATGGCCGGTCGTATGTTACAAATCTGGAGGGAGGACACATCGGTCAAACTGCATCTGCAGTGATCAAAACATGTTACAATTGTGGAAGAGAAGGTCACTTAGCCGATTTTGTCATGCATCAAGTCAAGTCCAGCTGAGATGGAGGCATCAAAGTCATCCCAGACAAGACAAAATCAGTAGTTCGAGGAGAAGCGTTTGTTGTAACCTCCCGTAAAGCAAGAACCCAAAAACAAGGTCATCAAGGTAAGCTTATCATAAACTCTAGTGAAGTATATACCTTATTTATTACCGGTTCTACCCATTCTTTTATTTCTCCTACTTGCATTTCAACGCGTTTAAATTTGACTCGCAGAAATTGGACTTTGACTTATCGGTTGAAACTCCGTTGGGAGAAACCTTCATTGCATCCACGGTTTATAAGTCTTGTTTAATTCAAATCGGTAACCGCACATTACCTGTCGATCTTATTTCTTTAAAAATAATTGCGTTTGATGTAATTCTAGGGATTGATTGGTTAACTACTCATCATGCAAAAATTGATTATTTTCGTAAGGATATTAGTTTTCATATTCCTAATCAACCTATTATGCGAATTCAAGAGACCAAACCATTAAAATTAATCACGGTCATTTTAAGCCATAAAGCTATTCGTTTATTGAAAAACGGATGTCAAGCTTTCTTAGCTCATGTCACAGATTTAAACAAAAATACATCAGTTTTGAATGATATTTCTATTGTAAATAAATTTTCTGACGTATTCCCTGAAGAACTTCCTGGCATACCCTCAGAGCGTGAAATTAAATTTTGTATCGACCTTGAACCTTGTACAAAACCCATTTTAAAAGCTCCATATCGAATGGCTCCTATTGAACTTCAGGAGTTAAAGACCCAATTGCAGTAATTGTTAGACATTGGTTTCATTCGTCCTAGTACGTCTCCTTGGGGTGCTCCTGTTCTATTCGTGAAGAAGAAAGATGGGAGTATACGACTTTGTATTGACTACCGAGAATTGAACCATGTCACCATCAAGAATAGGTATCCATTACCTCGCATTGATGACCTGTTTGACCAGTTGCAAGGAGCACAATTCATTTTAAAGATCGATCTTCGTTTTGGATATCATCAGCTGAAGGTTAAAACTGAAGATATTCCAAAGACTGCCTTCAGAACTCGGTACGGGCATTATGAATTCTTGGTCATGTCTTTTGGATTGACTAATGCTCCTGCTGCCTTCATGGATATGATGAACCGAGTATTCAAGAAATATTTAGATCACTTTGTGGTTGTCTTTATTGATGACATTCTTTTATATTCCAAAAGCCGTGAAGATCATGAGCAACACTTGAGGCTGATACTCCAAAAGCTTCGTGAAAACAAGCTTTATGCGAAGTTGAAGAAATGTGAGTTCTGGCTTGAGGAAGTTGCATTCCTTGAGCATGTGATATCAAATTATGAAATATCGGTTGACCCAGCGAAGATTGAAACAATTCAAAGCTGGGAGCAACCAAAGTCAGTGACCGAAATACGTAGCTTTCTCGGCTTAGCTGGTTATTATCGGAGATTCATGGAAGGATTTTCTCGAATCGCTACTCCATTAACTCAACTGACTCGAAAAGATACAAAGTTTGGTTAGAAGCGAAGAATGTGAGAAGAATTTTCAAGAACTCGAGGAAGACTCATTTCAAGACTGTTCGACAATACCATCTGCTCAGGAGGATTTGTCATCTCTGATGATGCTTGAGGCAAAATCTGCTAGGATGTGTTCTCATTAACATATGCCTCTCGGACTCAAAGAATATGGAGAATCATGCTTCTGTGTTCTCAAATGCTAACATGGAAAGCTCATCTTATGGAGGAATTATCCTACTCATGATCTTCATCGGTGACTGAAAGAAGAATCCCATTGGTGAACTATCTCGAGTACCTTTCAATCTGAAAGAAGCTTTTGTCTTATTTTCTCGGTTGGTTTGGAGATGAATATCCTATCAGCGCATGAAGTCTGATCGTGCCCTTCATTCCTCTGAAGCATTGACCTCGAATCCCATCGGTGTCACTAAACTCTAAGATTGACTCTCAAACGCAAGATTTATTGATATATGAGGAATTTCTCCTCATCATTGAGTTAGCAGGTTTCTATAATTTGACCGGTTCCATTTTTTTTATTATTCGCCGTAATATCCTATCTCGCGGTTTTTACACTGATTCCGGTTCTTATCTTTATTATTCGCTGAATATCCTACGGTGAATTTCACCTGACCTCGTTCCGTTATTTATTATTCCGCTGGAATAACTCACCGTATGGGGATTTCTTTTGTTTATTCCATTCTTTGCTGGCATCATCAAGACCATTCGTTGTCTTCTTCGCTCAAGATTTGGAGGCATTACCTATATGGAGAGAAGGTGGAGATCTATACGGATCATAAAAGCCTCAAATATTTATTCACCCAAAAGGAACTCAACATGCGACAACGACGTTGGCTTGAACTGTTGAAAGATTATGATCATAACATTCAATACCATCCTGGTAAACCGAACGTAGTAGCTGATGCATTGAGTAGAAGATCGTATGCGGTACGAAAGTGCAATATTGTCAACCACAAAGGCCCATTTTGTATGACTTACAAAGGAGGATATAGAGTTAAAGACTCGAGGGACCCATGTGATGATGGCGAATATACGAGTAGAGCCAGGACTTTAATCGATAAAGTTAAAATTGCTCAATTCTGAGACACGAAGGCGATCGTATGAGGAAGAAAGTCTGAAGGTGCTTATTAGGGAGCAAGAATCGATGAAGAAGGAATACTTGAGTCAACTCCGGACTTTGTGTTCTAACGACCACGATTTAAAGTATAAAATCATGATGGGCGCACAACACACCGTTATAATCCATCACGAGAGTACCAAAATGTATCATAATCTTGACATACATTTTGGTTGAAGCAATATGAAGAGAGAGATAGCGGAGTTTATCTCAAGGTGTTTAACTTGTCAATGAGTCAAGTGAGCATCAAGTACCAAAAGGTCCATTAACTACTTGAAATTCCAGAATGGAAGTGGGAGCACATTACCATGGATTTCGTTACTAGTCTTCCCAAGGTTTTCAAGGCATAGATCTGATTTGGGTCATTGTTGATAGATTGACCAAGTCTCGCTCATTTCTTACCTATATCGAAACTTATACACTTGAACGTCTTGCTCGTATATGTACATAAATGGGATTGTAAGATGCATGGTATGCCAGTATCCATTGTTTCGATCGAGACCCAAGATTCATTTCACGATTTTGGGTTGTTTGCGAGAAAACTATGGGTGCGGACTTTACGATTTAGCTTCGGCATATCATCCTCGTAGACGGAAGGGCGATCATGAGGACTATTCAAACTCTTGAAGATCTATTAAGACTCTGTGTCCTTGACTTCAAAGGAAGTTGGGATATCGTTGGTAGAGTTTTCCTACAACAACAGTTATCAAGCAAGTATTGGCATGGCTCCATTTGAGGCGTTGTATGGGAGAAAGTGTCGTTCTCCAGTATGCTGGGATGAGGTGGGTGAAATAACGTTGTTGGGACCAGAGTTGGTACGTATGACTATAGAAAAAATTCAAACGATCCGATAACGTATAAAAACTTCACGAGATCGACAAAAGAGTTATGCTGATCTTCATCGAAAGGACGTAGAATTCGATATTAGAGATCATGTGTTGTTACGTGTTGCTCCATGGAAAGAAGTTACGAGATTTGGAAAGAGAGAAAAGCTCAATCCTCGATTCATTGGCCCATTTTAATTCTCGGCGAGTAGGAAGCGGGGCTATAGACCGCGCTTCTTACCGCTAAGTATGTCTCGTGTTCATAACGTTTTTCACATATCTATGTTACGTAAATATGTGAAAGACCCGAACCACATTATTGAGTTAGAACCGGACGAGATAGAGGAAGATTTAACATATGAAGAGTTGCCTGTTAAAATCTTGGATAAGAAGGATCATGTTCTACGCTCCAAGATTATACTTCAAGTCAAAGTTTTGTGGAGAAATCACGATGTGGAGGAAATGACTTGGGAGTTAGAATCTGAGATGAAGTCACGGTATCCTCATCTTTTCGACATACCATGTATGTACCCTAATTTTGAGGACGAAATTTTATAAAAATGGGAGGTTGTAAGACCCCAACTTTTATGAATAATGAATAATTTTCTCGAAATATATTTTTGAATATTATGGTGTGGATTTGATATAATGTTATAGTTGTGGGTAATATTTAAAAATTTTACAAAGTAAGCAAGTGGTTATATAATATTCGATTGGTCGGGGAATATTCGTTTTAACAGGGAATATTTGTGACGACCCCAAAATAGGTCCATTCCATCCAACCCATTCCGAGTCGCCAAATACATGGTACAGAAACAACTACCACTTCATTAATACAATTGTCGTGCAAAATACGACAACACACAAACTGTAAGTTTAAATACAAATATTGTCTTCTAGACAATATCCACACTCAAGTAAGTCCTCATTACAATTATTGATACACTATTTTACAAAATAGTGAGGACTACTAAAACAACTCATCTTGAACCATTACTCCACACCCCGACTAGTTCCATTTATATTCTCGTCTCACGAGAAGAAAAATGGAACAAAAAGGAAAAGGGTGAGCTCAACTAGCCCAATAAAGAAGATTATGACTAAAATAATGTACAACAAATTATCCTTAGTCTTCAACGGGGAAAAATCGATAGAATACAATGACAACAAGTTTTAGATCAACAATGCGCAATGTGAAACAACAATTCATTAGAAGAGTTAAGTAGAGAATGAAATCTACTATCATCTATGAATTTAAAAGTCCATCATCGATATTTTATCCTCGTAACATCAATCATTATACATCATAAATCAAATATTCATCTTTGCGCACTCTGAGGCCAAAGATATTCACGATTAATTAGTCAGTGTTCATCTAAACACCTATTCATCTTTGCACTCTGGGCCAAAGATATTCATCATAAAATCATTCATCTTTGCACTACTGGGCCAAAGATATTCGATTATATCATCATTTAGACCTGAGGATGATAAAAATATTTTAAAAAAATGAATCCGGTGAAACAAAAGAACAAATATTAAGGATTCGTACTTTAAACAATCCAAGTTCAAAAATGATACGCTCGATATTATAGAGAGAGAAATAGAGAGAAAACTTCAGTTTCTGGTGTGATTTTCAATTCTAACCAAAGCACCCTATTTATAAAAAATGCTTAGAACAATTAAAGCGAGAAAATTTAATAAAATATTAATATATATTATAAATTTCCTTAGCTCAACTTTGAAGATCACGAATTCGGATCATTTATAACACATGTGAGCCCACTAATTGCACAAAAGCGTTTTTTCTCAAAATAATTAACTAAAACTCCCAAAAATCAATTATTTGGAACTTCAAACTTCAATAATTCATAACAAATAGCCCTTTTGTCAGAAAATTGAGTCTTAGAATTTTTATAGGAAATTCAATTCTCTACAACTTCTGAGAAGAAAGTTTTTCCAAATTCAAACATAAATTGGCCGAAATCCACATACGGATGATTTTACAATTTATAATCAAATTTCGAATCAAGAAATGGGGTCCATGAAACACAAAACATGTGTTAAACAACTTTTGCAAAAAAAAAATACTCTTCCTCATATACTCATATATCCCACATTCATTGTAAAAATATTATCATTATTATATTATAATAATATAATAAAATATTATTTTATCAGAAAAGATAAAATATCAAATTTTAACAATTGTCACTTTAAAAATTTTCTCCATCTATATCCACATAAAATCAATATTTCCCTCATCATATAAATCAATAATTAATTATTCACAAATAATATTTGAGAATCACAATCTTGACAAATTGTGTAGTTCCGGGAAGGAGGAGGCTTTCCAATAAGAATTTCTCCTTCTTGGCAAGCCATGATTAGGTGACCAAACCTCTCCTTAGACAGAACTTTCTAGACATTGCCAATAATATTTTCTAATAATATTATTAGATAATATGAATTATTGCTTCGATAATGGAAAATACGTGTGTAGTGACAATTATTAAAACAACGAGTAATATAAAATATCAACGCAAATAATTATTGAATCAATAAAATAAAATATTGAGCAATAACTCATTGTAACAATTATTGAGTAGTGTCTCTTTACGTAAGAATTAATAATTGGTGCAATACTTGTAAAGCATCTTCTTGCAACAACAGACATTCTTGTGTTTTAACCACCGGGTATTCCAAATGATGATACTTGTAACAACTACTGACGTTATTTATAAACAACTCATACTTGTCTTTTCTTCATCCAATCGCTTTCAAGTTATGGGGACCACAAAAGGCTGTCAGTCATACGAATATTCCCCGACAAAGAAGAATATTCCACGACCAAACGAATATTCACGACAACAATGAATATTTTATAACCAACATTTATTTTAAAATATTCGCGCATTTTACTCATAACTAACCACATTAATCGATTCAACCCTTACAATTTCAAAATAATAAATAGAGAAAATTCCATTTTATTAAAAAAAATCGGGGTCTTATAATATTAAATGCGACGGCACAATCATTGGTGGACCTCATTAGCGGAAGTATTATCGTAGTTAGAAAAGCGACAAAATTATCTTTCTATAAAATAACTTGGTACGGAGGTGTTACAGTTAAAAGCGTTGAACTACGGTAGTAAAAGTACGATGTCTGGCGTGGTTGCATAGTAGCACGATATTGATTATTGATGCTTACGTGAGAAGTCACTCAGTTATACTCAATTATTGCTACAGTAATTACTGTATAATATCTCTCATATTATTGATTTAATTATTATTACAGTATCATCTACATAATATGATATATCATTAAATCAATAATTGAGACGACAAAGTTATTCATATTATTATTTGTAATATTGACAATGTCTAGAAATTCTATCAAGGAGAGGTTTGGTCACCTAATTGCGCGCCAATAAGGAGAAATCCTTATCGGAAAGCCCTCTCTTTACTGAGAACGACCTGGTTGTTAAATATTATGAATTATAATATTAATGATGACTAAGTTCGTGTTGATTAAAGATGAATTTTATAGTTCCATTGTGTTGGACTTATTTGTGTTAGTATAATTGATGTCTGGAGGTTATATTGTTCAATTGGGTATTCGGAACACTTTTCGTGTCGAAGTACTATTCACGAGTTACTATTTACGGGGTACTATTCACCCGTAAGATATATTTCTGTTTGGTCCAAATCATTTTTGGGTATAATATTATTCCATGAGTAGATGTGCTAATTTTTCAGACCGTTGGTTAAAGATATAATAGTAAATCAATATGGACCTCTGGTGGAAAGTATAATAGTAAATCAATATGGATCGCTGGTTTAAAGTTTTTAATAGTAAATCAATCTGGACCGTTCATAAATTAGTTACTATTCAGTCCATTCTCCTATAAATAGATGCTCATTCCTTCATTATTTCTTACGAATTCACTTTGAAACTCTAGAGAGAAACTATAGAGAGAAAGAAGAAAAGTATTCTCTACTTCACTACTTGATTATTCAGAGTTTTTCTAAGGTAGGGAATATTATTGGTTGTACTTTCATAAGGGTATTCTTTCTTTCTTATTCATGAAGAAAACTTACATTATTCCATTCTTTATTATTCTTTTGGAATAACTTGTATCTGTGGATACCCTATACTTAGTGAAATTCTTTTGTTATTCCATTCTTATTATTACATTGGAATAACTTTGTTTGTCACAAACCGCATACATGGTGAAATTCTTCTAATATTCATTCTTTATTATTACGTAGGAATATCACATCAATGCGTTCACTGTGGGACACGGTTCCATTTTTATTATTCGCTTAGGAATATCGTATGCATGCGTTCACATGAACACAGTTCCATTATTTATTATTACATTGGGAATAACTTTACGGTTGCGATCTATCGCGCATGGTGAATCATACATTATTTCATTCTTTATTATTACATTTGGAATAATGCATACATGTGGATTACCACATGCGTGGTGAATGATCCTGTGTATTCATTTCTTATTAAATTATGGAAATGATCTGTATACGTGGATTACCGTATGGCGGGTGAAAATCCATTTGCAGTTTCATATATTATATTATACTCAGTTGGTTAAAGCTTTGGCTTCTATACTCCATAAAATTAGTGGAATATCCTTGATATTTGCGCTTCATCTAGTATCTTTTCATGAAAATATTCTTCTGAGCATTCTTGAATTTTACTACACAAAGCAGTATCATGTTGACAATTTGGACGTTATTGAGTTCAGGATAAATTAACTTATAAATGTTTAAAATTTATTCTTGAACCTGTTTTATTGAATTGTCATCATCCTCATGCTTATATTATGTTTAAAGTCGTCTTTGGCTTATATGCATAGATGGACTTGGTATGATTATGACCAGGAATTATTCGGTATAATCATGACCGTAATGTGACGAATGATGTGGTAAAAGTCCTCATTGGCCTGTAGTTCATTGGTGGACAGTTGTTGGTATGATTATGACCAGGGATTATTCGGTGTAGTCATGACCATTGATGATTATATGAATATCCTTGGCCGTGGAGCAGGGATGATTCGATTATATTTATTAAGTTGAGTCTCAGCGATAAAGTTGATGAAAAACTTTTTAAATCATAGAAGACAGTAGATTTTATACTTTACTTGACTCTTCTAATGGATTGCTTATTCTGCTGTAGTTTTTGATTTAAAACTTGTTGTCTATTATGTTCTATCAGTTGTTATACTGTTGAAGGCTATTGATAATTTAATCTGCATTATTTTAGTCATAATATTTCTTACTGGGCTAGTTGAGCTCACCCTTTCTTTCACCATTCTCTTGAGAAATGAGAGCGTAAATTTGGACTAGTCGAGAGCAGTGTGATGGTCTAGATAGAGCATTAGTAGTCCTCACTATTACGTAAAATAGTGTGATAATAAATGTAATGAGGACTCCATTCAATTATGGATATTATCTAGATGACAATATTTGTATTAAAATTCATGATTCTATGTTTTGTTGTATTTTACATTTGTTATATAATTAAGTTGTATTTGTATTCAATCTTTGTGTCGACAACCCAAGATGGGTGATGTATACATGTTTTGGGGAGCGCCACGGTGTGGGTGTGGGTGGGGGTATGGGTGTGGGTGGGGGGTATGGGTGGGGGTGGGATGGAGTGGGGTGGGGGTATGGGGTTATGGGTGGGGTGGGGTGGGGTGGGGTGAGGTGATGGTAAGGGTGTATACATAATCACATAATATTATTTTTTTGGGTGGGGGTGGGGGTGGGTGGGTGATGGTTAGGGTGTATACATAATCACATAATATTATTTTTTTTTCGCAGATTGATAGATTGATTGAATGAAAGAACATGGAACCCTATTTTATTTTGAAGGGGCATATTTGTCAATTACTTAAAAATAATAGATGGAATAAGTTATTCCTGACCCCCCTTCCAGGAATAAAAATTATAATTTTAAGTTAACACCTATTTCACTACTAATACATTATTCCGTTGGAATAAACAAACCAAACAATATTTTTATCATTCTAATAGAATAATTCATTCCATTCTCCCTCCAATATGAATTTAATTTGAACAAATGATGTTGGGATTAACTTTCACTTTATCATTTCTGCACATAAATATGAATTTAATTTGAGGGTACTATGATCTCAATTTTATGGTTTCCATTGATGCAAATCTAATCACCTAAATTTATGGAGAATCGGTAGCAAATGGGTATCTATTAGTCGGGAGCGACGGGCCAGGGGAAAACTTATTTAAAAAACACAAGATTAACCCCCCGGCCCCTCTCATGACAAAAGAATATGCTCAAATTTTGAGAAACTTTTTTAAAATAAAAAAGAGCGAAAGAAAGAAAGAAGAAAATACATTTTTATTTTAGATTAATAGAGTGATATGATATTTATGACACTCCTTGACAATACACTTGAAGCCAAATGATGACGGAGGTATTTCATTCCTTGTATTAAAGATAATCACGGCTAGTATTGAGGATGAGTACGTTTTTTAAGTTTTATATTTTAATGTGTTATATATTCATTTTATTTCTCAAACTTATATGCAAATACATTGTATGTGTTATCATGCCCACACTACCATATTATGTACCAATTTACATAGAATTCCACACACACAACAACTGGAAGCAACTACAAGTCCACAAACCTAATAGAGTTTGCAACTCATGATATTCAAACCATTAAAACATTTATAAATCACTAATAAGATTAGAAAACAATGGTTTATTTTTCATTGAACAGAGGTCATGTGTTGTTTTCTTAATCTTAATTAAAGATCAATCAAATATTTTAAATCTAACTAATTACCTGATCTATGGGATGTGCTGTCAATTCAAATTATTTATAACAGACTTAATAGCATAACACAAGCTTAATTCCTCTAATATGCCCCTCAAGACAGAGCTCCTGTGGAGAGTTCAATCTTGGTCTTCAAGAACTGAAAGCGAGTGCGTGGGAGAGGTTTGGTCGAGACATCGGCTAATTAATCTTCTGAGCAGTGGCGAATCCAAAAACTTTAGTCAGTGGGGTCGAAATTATTACCGAGTTACAAATAAATTGGCGTGGGTTCGGGGACAGCGCCCCGAACCAATTTTTTTTAATACTTTATACTTTCAAGTATATATATATATATAGTATATTACAATGAAAATATAATGAGTAATAATATATGCTAATTGATATATATACACTATATTGACTCAAAAATCAAAAGTTCTATAGTAAATTTACAACATTCGTGTGTTCATTCCTATGAACAACACCTATTAATTACTTACTATATTACCCAAAATTCAGTTAACAAAATTACTATATTAATTACTTATGTGGATTGTTCTTGATCCTTCTTGTATACTCCCTCCATCCCTATTTAAATGATGTTTTAGAGTTTTTTATTTGTCTTTAATTAATTGACGTTTGTTTAAATTTAGGAGAATTAATGATAATTTTTCTAAAATTACCCCTCATTACTCTACCTATTTTTTTAGTACTTTAAACTTTTGTGCTATGATAAATTAATGATTTAAGTGTATTATAGATAATTGGGTACTATATTTAATGTTTTTCAATCATTATCTTAATTTTTGTGCTCATCTCTAAAACGTCATTTAAATAGGAACGGAGAGAGTATATATGTGTAAAAATAAATTAGTACAATTTAAAAATCATAGGAAGACTCACACCATATCTCTAATTAATTAATGCTTGAAAAACAAGAAAGGTATAAGAGCTAGCACTCATATACGTAACATCCCAATACTCACACATCAGAACATTTTTGGAAATTTTGATATGTATATAAAGTAATAAGTTATTATTAAAAATATTTTTGTAATGACATTTTGGTTGAGTTTATATTAGATTAAAATGACTAAAAAATATTATTGTAACAAATAGATTCGGCCTTGGTACGATTTCACAGTTGATTGGGCAGCTAGTATATATTTTTATATTTTCATAAAAAATATCAAGATTATACTTTTTATACAAATTAAGAATAAGAAAAGTAGAGCAAATTCGCATTCTACTTATATAATTGACCTCATCGTAAGTACATTAAAAATTCTTATTTTCTTTTTTAAAGGTAGTGGACCTTATTAAAATATTTTTTAAGTGTAAAATAGATTTTATATATTAACATTTTGTATATAAAATATATTTCTCTGACATTTTTTTGTGTGAAATTCTTTTGTACTTTAATCATCTATTGCGTGACGGAAGGAGTAGTATTTTCCAATCAAAATTTTGACTTTTGGTGGCTTGGCCTTAATTTTGGTTTAAATCTGCATGGAGAAGCTCCAAAATCTCCGGAAGTTATTCATTTACCTTAATAATATAGTGCGACGTGTTAATTATGAACACTCTATATGCTTAGACTTTAATTTTTTGGGTATAATTAAGTATATATATACAGTATCATTATTTATTATTATAATATAATATTATAATCAAACACAATTTTAGAGAAACACTCATGTTGTATATTCTCTAATTCGTCCTTAAAACAAGAAAGGAGTGAAAAATATATATTCTGGAAAAGAAAAAAAAGGAGTGAAGGATCCCAAGATTAATTTAAATTAATAAGACAAAGTTATAAAATTATATAGAAAGAGTACTATTTCAAAAATAATATAAAGTTCGTCATTTTCAACATATAGGAATATTTATATTGATTTTTTAAAAATTATTAAAATATTTAAAATTGACATAATTCATTTAATTTTTAAAATAATAAATTTCATTTTTGTGTTTTGACTATAATTAATTCCACGTGATTGATCGGAGTGTTACCATCTCATGGAATAAATATTCAATAAGTTCGTTAGTTTTGTACGTGATACAAACTTTTCTAACGCCAAATTTATACCAATCAAAAGTATTAAGTCATACTATATATATTGTAATTTTTTTTTTAGTGAATTACGATTGCGATATATATATAATATTGAATATATAAAATTATAAAATTGATTCATTATATTAAATAAAAATATTATCAATTAAATTTATTCACATAACTCAAAATAAAAAAATCATTATGAAATTATTAATTAATAACACCATCCCGTTGAGTAAATGAATAACTTCCGGAGATTTTGGAGCTTCTCCATACAGATTTAAACCAAAATTAAGGCCAAGCCACCAAAAGTCAAAATTTTGATTGGAAAATACTACTCCTTCCGTCACGCAATAGATGATTAAAGTACAAAAGAATTTCACACAAAAAAATGTCAGAGAAATATATTTTATATACAAAATGTTAATATATAAAATCTATTTTACACTTAAAAAATATTTTAACAACCGTCCAATCAATTTTGGAACTCGTAATAAGAAAAAAAAATAGTAAAAAAAATTAGTAACACCATCCCGTGACCGTTGATGACTTGTACAGTTTATATAACAAGCTCGTCTTTCAAAAAAAATTCAGAGCTCTTACCAGTAGCAGAGAGAGAGAGAGAGAGAGAGAGAGAGATGCATAACAATATGAAGGTTAATGTGTTACTTAGATGCCTTGTTTGGTTGGTGGTTTTAATATATGTAACAGATGGTGCAATTTCTGATGGTGTAATGCATGAGATTAACAGCATCAACAAGAAGGGTCCATATTTCGGAATTGTAGTGCCAAACAGTTTTGAGATGAGCCCACTTCTCCAATCTCCAAGTTTTCTGGTGAATGAAAACTTTCCATCCTTGGATTTTGCAGGTAATAATTAGTAGTATGAAATAAATAAATAAATAATTATATATATATATATATATATGGCTAGCTACTTTATAGATTTTCTTCACTAAGAGAGTCCATGCATGGTTTCTTCACTTTCTATCTTTTTATTGTTTGCTTATTATTTTATTTATTTTGGAGTATAATTTATTGTGGAGCATCTCGAATATATAAGAGAAAAGATTTGATTATATATATATAGGAACAAGCTATAATAAAGTGTAATATTGTTGTGTTCTTTGATCTTCATTTTATCTTTGTGATTTGAACAAATACTGGGATACGTAAGTTTATATTTCTTGGTAACATAAGCGGAAAAACTCTGATATTATGTTTGGGTTGCAGGAATTAAGATACTTCTTGCGTTCAATAATAGTAATTGTTTTTTTAACTTTTATGCACATGAATTAAGAAAGTCAATTAATACTAGCATTTAAGAATTAAAATTTTATGGAAAATTGGAAACTATTAATGCATGAGAGAAAATTTATTAAGAGAATGAAAGAAGTTAGGGGTAATATAAAAAAATAAATAATTTATTCTTCTAGAAAGTTGTAAACGACAAATAAATTGGAATAAATTTTTTCTTTTAAAAATACAGTTATTATGGAACCCAGGAAGTATATGGGAATGAAATGACTTATTTCTATTAAATTAAATGAAATTTTTTTATGTTTAGTTGTTCAATAGAAATGAAATGAATCACTCTCTTTCTTTCTTTTTTGTCACATTTACGAGTTTTTATCCTTTAAGTGAGATTATGCTTAGAAATAGAATGAATCATTATTATTATTAGCTCGAATCGAAATCGTTCAAAATATGGGTGAGAAAAGTTCTTTACTTAATTTATTCAATGTTTTACTACTCGAGTTCTATGGAGAAGTCAACAAACTAACTAACTGACACTTGTTTTGTGGAACATATACAAGTTTTGAAAATTTAATTTGAGCTGCATAAGACTTCTAAACTTTAAATTATTGTAATCCTGTGGAAGGATGTAAACGAGTCAAACGGTTCGAGCTTGATTCGAGTTTGACACAAAAAAATACGAGCGAGACTCGAATTGGTTAATAAAATGATCAAAATCTGAACATTAAAAATAGTTCGAATAAAAATATGAGTAGAATCTGAGCAAGATTACACTCAGCTCGTTTAAGATTCAAACTATTCGAATTATTAATTGTGATTCGATACATAATCGATTGATACATATTTGATTATATACTCGATACATTCTCTTATAATATATACAAATTTAAATCAAATTAGGATAATTAATTATTATTATTTTGTTTTGTTTTTAATTTTAATTTTAATTGTGATTTTATATTTGTAAAGTGTAATAGTAAATATATTTTTTTCATTTTTAAGTAAAATAACAAATTCACTTTATAATTTTATTTATTATAAAATTAATTATTATATGGAGACTCGAATTCGAGCTTGAATTTGAAGCTCGCGAGTAGTTTGAATATAATTCAATCCGAATCGCATCGAATTCGAGTAATAAATATTCGAGTCGAGTCGAATCTGAGTAGAACTTTTCAAATACAATTCAATTGAATGCAATTTATCATTTCGAGTCGAATTGAGCATTTATATGTTCGCTCGGTTGTTAATTTCGTTTTTACAACCTTATGTGGCAGTACTGAATTTAATACTTAATAGTGTTGTTTAAAATAAATATTAGACACATTAGAGCATCTCTAACAGTAGTAGCAAAAAAAAATCTTCAAATTGAAGTTTGTTAACTTACATGGCAATTTGAATAACATTATTTACTACTTTAATATTTTGTATTTCATTAGTCTCTTCAATTCAATTAATATTACAGTATCTGACTTAAAACAATAATACTTGATAAAATTTGAAATAATTAATAACATTCATTTTAAAAAATAATATTATGACGAATTATAACTTATATTTAAAAATTAATATTTAATTAAAACTAAATTTTCTTCCAATAATTTCTTGTTTGATGACCACAATAGTACTCATCAAGACGAGGAAACATTTCATTTGTATCCAAAAATATGATTATTTAATCTTCTCTTCTTGGTCAGTTTCCAACTATTGTCATTTTGTTCCAACCTCTTTTTCCATAATTCCATCTTTTGTTCTTCAACAAGTTTTTTTTCCAACCTTTGTTATTTTTTTCTTCTTGAACTTTTTCATACAGGAAGCAAACTTGATTATCCAAGGTCGTTGGATAAATTTTTAATTCGCGTCATTATTCAGAGAGTTATATTGGATAAATTAGAGGGTCATAATTAATTAACGTGATTATCCAAAGGGTAATCAAAATAATATTATATCCAATATGATAAATAAATTAAAAGGAATGATATTAAATTTTAAAATGAGTAGTACATCAAACCTATCAAGCAAAATAAATGTTTTTAATTAACCTTTTTTATATGATTTTGATTCTCCCAAAACAAAATAAATGTTTTGAAGAGGCAATGTCAACTTGCCAGTTCTGAAGAAAGATAATGAGGTTGCAGATTTGATGACTAAGGTTGGAGAGATTGTTGTAGATAATTTTTCTGATGTGGCTCACCTATTTAAAAAGTGGTTGAAGAAACTGTTGGTGTTGCTCTTATACTTCTTTATTCCAAAATATAAGATCATTATTGACATTTTAAAGTCAACTACTAAAGATATTTTCAAACTCAAAATTGAAATGAATTACTTTAGTTTTAGTAAATACAATGATGAATATTGTAAACCATCTCAAAAGTACTACTATTTTTTAATGAATCAACTCAATTTTGAGTTTCAAAATGTATAAAATTGATATTCAAAAGTCAATAATTATTTTATAATTTGGAACGGAGAAAGTATTAAATAAATTAAGCAATTGTAAAGAATGATTGTACCTTGTCAAAATTAATTTAATATTGTCGTGGAATTTAGTAGGAAAATAATAGAGGCATAATGTTAATAAATATTGTCAAAATTGAATTCAATTGAAATGTACTAAAAAGAATTGCATAGATTTCTAGTATACGTATTAACAAATGCAATAACCCAAATTAAACTTAAAATAAAAGTAATAAATTTAATATTGTCAAAATTATTTGTATAACAATATTCCCCGTGCATTCTTCTCACATGCATGCAGGAAGGAGATTCCGGATAGGTACTTTGGAGAGGAAAAAGGTTATAGTTGTTATGACTGGGTTGAGCATGGTATGTCTAATTAAATGATTGAATTATTTAAAGCTAATTTGGATCATATTTCTCCTTCCATTTTATAAAAAGAATCCGATTTATTAATATTAAGGATATAATTTTATTTTATTGTTTACCGGCCCCTTAAAATAATAAATTATTAATTTAGCGATGCATGGTGTCATAATAGTCGGATTAGAATTATAAACGTGAGTACCTTATATCATTTTATATATTTTACTAGCACTAAAAAAACTCGTAAAAATTATTGACAAATGGACTAATTTGTCGAGGAAAATGAGTTCATGGAGCATGCAGTGGCGAAGTCAGAAAGTTTTATCAGTGGGGTCGAAATTATTATTAAGTTATAAAAAAATTGGCGGGATTCGGGGGCAGCGTCCCCGAGCCAATTGTTTTTAATACTTTATACTTTCGGGTATATATATATATACTATATTACAATAAAAATATAATGAGTAATAATATTTGGTATATCTACACTATATTGACTCATAATAGACTTTTTTAATGACAATTATTCATAAGTAAGTAATTCATTATATATTTTTAAAAATAATATAAATTAGATTATTATTTATTTTAAAATATTATAGAGAGATACATATATTAAAAGGATATAAGTCATATGTGGTTAAAATTTGATTGACAAAGTTATAAATTTTTAATTTGACCCCGTATAATAAAAAATTTATAAAATTTTAGTGGGGTCAATTCATATATAATATTTAAAAATTTTAAATTTTACCTTATATTATAAAGTAATTTTTTTCAGTAGGATCGATTGACCCACTAAATTTACGTGGCTTCGCCACTGGAGCATGCAGTTAATTAGTTTTGGAATCTTTGTTTGTTGCATGGGACCGGAAAAGCTTAATGCAGGAGTTACTACTCAATTATTGCTAAGTCTGTTCAAGATTAAAGGAGTTCTTCACTATGGGATTGCTGGAAATTCAAACCCTCAACTTCAAATTGGAGATGTGACTATCCCTCTATTTTGGGCTCATACAGGCCTCTGGAATTGGCAGGTACTCATTTTCTATATGTTTGTGAATGAGGGAATTAAATATGGAAGAAGTATGATAGAGGAGAAAAGGTTAATTATGCTAAGCTGGATTGAAGGAATGAAATATAATACTAATTTCTTAATTAGCATCTCAAGTGTATGCTTAACCGGTAGTAGTGGTGGGTGTCAGGTAGTGTGAGAGGATAACATAATTAATTGTATATCATATTCATCCATTCAATTGACATGACTCTCGTATATAACACAATCTTTCTTATGGAATGAAAATCAAGGGATTAAAATGAATTTTTATTTCATCAAAATGGTTTGTTTATTTACCAATATGATTATCGAATACGCTATTTTTTTTATTTCATTCCTTTAAATTCAGACGTGAGTAACTTCCTTTTCATTTATTTATTTCTCTCTTCACTAACACTGGACTACCTTGAGATATATATACTTCCCGTGCCTTGCTTTTCAATATATCCTTCCATTAATTTTTTTCCTCATTTAAGTTTTTTTCCCCCACACACACACACACACACACACATAAATATATATATATATATATATATATATATATATATATATATATATTAACCAATATTTATTTACTATTATCGATCGAGCAGCGGTATGGAGAAGGGCCTAACGAGCAGCTATCTTTAGAATCTAACGGGGACTACACAAGAACCATTGGTTACCTTAAATTTTCCAACTACAACAATGACACTGGAAATGGAAAGTTTTCGGACAATTTTCTGAACAATGTTTGGTATCAACCAGAAGAGATCTTTCCCAAAGATGGATATCCTGAAGTCAGGCAGCACGCCTTTTGGGTTCCTGTTAACCGCCACTATTTTTCCCTTGCACACAAACTTGAGGTTAACTATTTACTACCATATTATTTTGTAAACCAAAGCCAACTCATAAAATTATCTTATATAGTTTTTCTTTTTTTAAAAAAAATAAATTTCTTAATTTGCTTGGTTATATATTTTGAATAATTTCTTAATAGTTGTTTGATTTGAACGTATAGGGTATGAAACTGGAGGGATGCATAAATTCCACCACTTGTTTACCGAGAACACCAAAGGTGACAAGGGTGGAAAGAGGTGTAAGTGGTAATGTGTTTGTGGACAATAGTGATTACAGACAATTTCTGTATACCAAATTCAATGCAACTCCAATTGACATGGAAAGTGCAGCCGTTGCCCTAATTTGCCTTCAACAAAAGGCCCCTTTCATTGCCATTAGAGCTCTTTCTGATTTGGCTGGTGGCCATGGCCATGCTTCTGTCGACTCCAACGAAGCCGCTGTCTTTGCCCCCTTGGCAGCTCAAAATGCAGTTGATGTTTTACTAAAATTTATCACCTTCCTCCACTCATAATTTCAATCACATTAATTAATTATGATAATAATATTTATACTACCAGCTGTCAATATATATCTTCTTTTTTCTATTTCATTATGATATTAATTAGTCCTAAAACAGACCCACTTGTACGTCCATGTACAATTTAGGTGCTATATAAACTTAAGTTTAATTATTCAAAAGATTGAATTGTTGTTCAGTCGAGCAGTTAATAAAACAACTCTATTAATCGATATATATATATATATATATATTAGCTTGTACAAGTAATTATTTTTCTTATTTTTTTCTTTCTATTGAAGGCATGGGCGGAACCAGCGGGGCCACCAAAATTATGCACACTATATATTAATACATATATTAATAGTCAATATATATTCACATGTATATATGTATAATAATAGTAGTTTATAATAATAGTTCAAAATTTTCTACATGTGTAAATTTTATTTTATAATGAAATTCAAATGAAAGAACTTAAAACACAATCAAATTTAGGTTGCTAATTGAGGTTGAAAAATGATCATAAAAACTAAGTTTTTTATTTACCAAACTATTTTCTACAAACATTTTTTTATTTTTAAACATCATGAATTTACTTCAGAGACTCCCTTTGTTGATGATTTCTTTCTGGATTAATTTCTTTGTTCTATATAGAAAATTGATATTTTCATATAAAAAAATAATATTTCTATATGAATATCCCTCTCACGTATTTCTATATGAAATAAAAAAAAATATTTCAACATAAATTTTGATATTGACTAAAATTTTGAGACGTTTTTTCAAATTATATAGAAGTCGCAGGATACGATTCTCTCCTCTTCTCGATCGATCGTCGAAAAATTGAAAAACGTCTCAAAATATTAATAAATAATTTTTAATTCCCTCAAAAATCGTTCTGATTCCATCACTAAGGACTAATTTATAAATAATATTGACTACCACGCCTAAAGTAGGTGACATTGCCACATATATATAATCAAACTCTATATAGAAACAATAAGATTTGTCGTGATTAATTTGAAAATTAATAAAATAATCTAGTCGGATACGGTTGGAAATACAAGTCGAGGTGGCATTCGATCTTTGTATGCCAATTCGTTAAAAAGACAAAAGGAAAGAAACTAAAATAGTTACTATAAAATAATAGTATAAACTAAAGTTGTAAAATTAATTGATTCTTTAATCAGTCAAAGCCGGCTTGGGACGGTGATGTGAATATTGGTTATACTCTCCACCCAATGGGCCTCACATTCCCGCCTATTTTGAACCACTCATAACGTCCAATTCATTTACCCTCGACTCTTATCTTCCAAAAGACACTACATTCATTTACTCCAATTACCCTCATGGACCCCATACCATTAATCACATTGCACAATTAAAATAAGAAATTGATATTTTTCATATATTTTTGATATATTTTTATATAAAAAAGTGTTAAAAGTTTTATAATACTTCAAATTATATTTTAAGAAAACAAGATTAATAATTTTGATTTAACTAACTAATAAGGTTAAGTCTGTGTTTATTAGATATAGATTTTTTTTGAACATCTTAATTTATTATAATAATTTATCTTATCCTAGGGAAAGGGGTCTAGGTAGGAGAATAATAAATTATTATCTTCAATCTTGATCAATCTATTTTTATAACTTGTCTGCTATCAACATGAATCGAATTATCGATCTTTATAGATAGCATATATCATATAAAATTATGCATATAGAACATTGATACGTGGAATATAGCGTGTCAACGCAACCTCATTAAGCCTATTAGTTTCTTTAAAAATATTGGTTTCTAAATTATAATCAATGACCATATTAGCCTAATAATCAATTAATTATTATGGCAGCTAATCTAACAAGTTTAATTAATCCTCAAATAAGGCCCCAAACATCAACCTTAAAGGTTACATTTGTCATTCCATGAACTGTCCAATTTTGCGCCAGCACAAAGAAAGAATCAGGTAATTTCCGTTTATTATCATCCCTCCAAAAAACTCAAAAATATCAAACACCTTCCTAACACTCCCACCTTCTCTCTTTTCTCCACCACCACCACCATGTCCGCCCCCGGCGCCGCCACCTCAGCTCAAATTCTCCAACACATCACCGCCTTCATCTCGGAAACTCTCTCACAATCCGACCTCCGCCGCCGCATCTTCTCCACCTTCCGCCAAAAACACCCTTCTTCCGACCAAAACATTATCAGATCACTAAACCTCGCGGCGGACACTCTAGAAAATGCAATCTCCACGGCCAATATCTCCGTCCGATCATCGTCTCTCCGATTAGCCGAAAAGCTCCTTAATTCTTACCCCCAAAACCCATTTTCTTCATTTCTTTTGTCACTAATTTACTCTCTCTGCCACCGTCCCATTGATTCTGCTCTTAGTCTCCTAGAAGTATTCTACTCTAACCCTTCACTCTCAAGATCAGAAATTGCACCCGTTGTGTTCGAGGAATTGTTTCTAGTTCATTTCCTACCTGTTCTTCAATGGTACAATGAGCAAAGATCAAGAATTTTGTCCTCTTTGCCTAAGAGCTCTGGCTATGATAGTGATGATCAATCAATTTGTGTCGAATCAGCGGGTGTTTCGTGCACGACTTTGTTGTCGAAAATGAATGGGGATCAGGCTTCGGAGTTGAAGGAATTGGAGAGAGATTATGAGGATGTTCTTGATGAGAATTGCAGGGTATTTGTTTGGTACTATAAAGAAGTTTTGGAGAATGGGGATGAAGGTGGAATGATAGATCCGCCATCAGTGGTTCTGGAAACTCTTGATAAAGGCGATGAATTTGAGTATAGCGATGATGATGGTTATGAGAACATTGAAGCGGATGAATCTGAATTGAAGAATGGACGGTATAATGTAATGCTTATTTTTCCAAATGCAATATCTTCTTTGTCCAACTACTTTTTGTTCTTGAACCAACTTGAATTTCAATTTTCTGTTAGTTCTTATATGTTCAAATCTTAACACTTTTGATCTTCATCTTCATCTTCATCACCACTATATTCAATATAGTTATTTCAACTACTATATACTCCCTTTATCCATAATTAAGAGTCTCGTTTGACCATTTTGTCTTTTTTAGGCATTGTTATGAAGAGAACTAATCCAAAATTAATGTTCAAGTGTATCCTAGACAAACTCTAATATGAATAAAATAATTCGGAAAAGCATATGGAACCCTCCTTTTAGGACGACGACAGTATTTCATTAGTCTTTTCAACCGTAAAATAATAGGGTTTTCTGGAATGACATTGGGTGAGTTATATCATACTAATCATATCATGGTTGTTATTGTAAAGTTGCTTTTCAATTAATTTTCTTTGACGTTTTGTCCTTGTCGGTGTAACGTGTTTGTTCATGTTGTTAAGAAGATTGACTAATTCAAACTAGTACAACCTTTTCATTTCTGAAAGCTTGGTTTCTCTATTGAAACTGAAGCTAATGTCCGTACATATTGTTCTTGCTTGTTCCATTCATTTAATTAGCAGAACCATGCTTGTTTTATTTTTTATTTCTAGGTGACATAAATTTTTCGTTGATTTTGTTCAGTGTAATATGCATAGAAAAAGTTGAAAGATCACATCCGACTTTCACTTTGGGACGGAGGGAGCATAAAAGAAAGAAAATAATTTTTGGATTTAATTACCATAACATTGATTGCTATATTTATTAATAAAGAATATGTCTTCACTTCACAGCTTTTTAATTAAATTCTCTCTTGTTTTTTTTGTGTCAATGATGTTATTAATGGATTCACTGAATTATTGGAACTCCTATATAAGCCACATATGTAATATATTTATATGTGCATATGGGCTTTTGATTATTTAGCCTATGTCAACTCTTTTCCTTTCTGTATATGAGAACCAAAGATATTTAGAGTCAACCAGCATTTTGTCTATTTTTGCTAGACATGTGATAAATGACCTGTCATTTTCCTGCAGCCAATATGGGCTGAAGAAGAAAAGTCAGTTGAATTCAAAAGAAGCATGACCAAAAACCTCTCCAAGTTTCCATCTTTTTTTCCTGAAAGGGTCTCTCTCAAAGTCCTAACTAACCAAAAATCTTCAAGAAAATCAAGAGCATCATTCAAGAAAGATTCTGATTCTGAACTCGAGACTTATGCCGAAAATGGTTATTCTTCTACAGATTCTGAAGGGGAGAAAGATGTAAAGATATTATCAAGAACTGTTATTCTCTATTGACTGATTTTCCCTAAGCAGTTCACTTTAGTTATAAGAGATATTCATCTGTCTTGTAGGAAAAGGACCTAAACATTGCAGATTCTAGGCAAAGCCAATCACAGAATCAAGAGCAGCCCAATTCTGCAGAGTCAAGCCGGTACATGATTTAGAAACAAATACTGAAAAAATTACATTGGTTTCTGTTCCATTGAATCTTCAAATTTTTTTTTTCCTGTCACCAGTTCTCCAGATCCTGTCATGGCAGATAGCGAAAACCCGCCTGGTGGAGGAAAGCATGCAGCCCCTAAGGATTTTGTCTGTCCCATAACAAGTAACATATTTGATGATCCAGTGACTCTTGAGACAGGACAGACTTATGAACGAAAAGCAATCCAAGAATGGATTGATAGGGGAAACTCCACTTGCCCCATTACACGACAGAAACTAAATGGCACTCAACTGCCTAAGACAAATTATGTGCTCAAACGTTTGATTGCAAGCTGGAGAGAACAGAATCCCAGTTTAGATCTAATCCAGTCAGAGAATCAATACCAAGAAAGTGAACCAAATTTCAGCTCTGGCATGCCTTTGGCTTCCCCTGACAGTGTCATAAGCCAAGCTACTATGGATGGCACTGTTGGCGAGCTGCGACTTGCAATCAAGAACCTTTGTATGTCAGAAATACTGAAGGAGTCTGAAATGGCAGTCCTCCGGATTGAGTGGTACTGGCGGGAAGCTAACATTGACGTAGATATTCAATCTATGCTCTCAAAACCACCTATTATCAATGGTTTTGTGGAGATTCTTTTTAATTCTGTTGATGCTCGAGTCTTGAGGACAACATTTTTCTTCTTTCTGAACTTGGGTCAAGAGACAATACAGTGATCCAGACACTAACCAGAGTAGGTTCTGATGTTGAATGTGTTGTAGCACTCTTTAAAAAGGGGTTGCTAGAAACTGTTGTATTGGTTTATCTGTTAAGACCTGCTGCTATGAGCCTTATCGATATGGATGTGGTGAATTCCCTCTTAACTGTACTAAGAAAGAAAGAAGATGATTTTCTTGATATGTGTATGAAGCCAAAATCAACTTCAGTGATTTTGCTTGGTCAGATTCTTGGAAGTGTCGAGGAAAGCACAATATCTGGAGTTATGAGTAGTTTGATTTCAGAAAAAGTGATTGGAAATATTGTGTCCAGCTTGGAAGCTGAGTGGAAAGATGAAAGGATTGCAGCTGTTGGTATCTTGTTGAGATGTATGCAGGAGGATGGCAATTGCAGGAACATCATTGCTGATAAGGCTGAATTGGCTCCAGTTTTAGAGAGTTTCTTGGGGGCCAATGATGGAGAGAGGTTTCAGATAGTTCAATTTCTTTCAGAATTAGTTAAATTGAACAGGTACTTCCCTCTTCTTCTTTTTCTTGATTCCATTTAGGCCTATATTTTATAAATGTTCAATAACAGCTTACAGCAAGATCAATAATTTTTTTTTGTTGGTACTTCTTCAGAAGGACATTTAATGAGCAAGTCCTCCATATCATAAAGGATGAAGGTACTTTTAGTACAATGCACACCTTCCTCATATATCTGCAAATAGCTCTGCAGGACCAATGCCCTGTTGTGGCTGGTCTTCTTCTCCAACTAGACATTCTGGTTTGAATCTCTCTCAATCTCTCTCAAAATTAATCTTTAAGCATAAGTTAATCATGACTATCCTAACTCTTAGGTGGAGCCAAGGAAGACAAGTATATATCGAGAAGAGGCAATAGATACTCTTATTTCATGTCTTAGAAATTCAGACTTCCCTGCTGCTCAAATAGCAGCTGCTGAGACTATTTTGGCCCTCCAGGGGAGGTTCTCTTATTCAGGGAAGCCCCTAGCCCGAGCTTTTCTTCTCAAATCCGCAGGACTTGACAAAAGTTATAAATCTCTGATACGAAAGGAGCAGCTTAACAGAACATCTGAGGAGAGTGAAGAAACTATGGTTAGCTCCAATGATTTCCTCATTTGGCATTTGTTCGGTATTATACTCTTTAAAAGTTCACTTTTAATATCGCTTGCATCCAATCTACAGGAAGAGGAGAAGGCCGCTGAGGAATGGGAAAGAAAAATGGCTTTTGTTCTGGTCAGCCACGAGTTCGGCTTACTGTTTGAAGCTTTAGCAGAAGGCTTAAAGAGTAAATATGTAGAGTTATGCTCAGCATGCTTTGTGTCCGCAACATGGCTCGTACACATGCTTACCGTTCTTCCAGATACTGGAATTCAAGGAGCAGCCCGAGTCTGCTTGCTCAAGCGCTTCGTATCAACCTTCAAGTCTACAAAGGACACAGAAGAAAGAGCTCTTTCCATGCTCGCTCTAAGCAGCTTCATCCGTGACCCTGGTGGGTAGCTATTTACGTAAATTGAATCTTCTTTTTTTAATTAATGTAGAAATTATGCAAGGCACAAAAGTATAGTACAACAATGGTATACTAACTAGAATCCCCTTGCTTTTGAATATATTTTCCTTGTATGATCTAATAGTATCTGTCCTCGTTTGACATTTGGAATTTCAGAGGGGCTGCGTGATCTAACCTCCTACATGAAGGATCTCTTGAAAGGCCTGAGAGAGCTTAAGAAGTCTCTCTGTAGTGGCACTTGAGATGCTGAAAGTTTTCTCAGAAGGGAATGATTCTAGTAATGTAAGTTTCTCGTTCTCGTGTGCAACTTATTCCAAAAAAAAGGATACACATTAATAATGCAAATTTCTGCTATTTTGATTCCTTCAGGAGATGTGGAATCATAAAGAATTAGTTCAAGAAGATTGCAGCATTAATGGAGAAGTTCTATCAATAGTATGCTTTAAAGACAAAATATTTTCTGGTCATTCAGATGGGACAATTAAGGTAACTAACCCAACCTATGTTAATACCGGGAAGGATATGGTGTAGCATCATCATATAAGGCTTCAAAACAACCTTGTTAAATTTGAGCCTAATGTAATTTTTCCCAAATGCTAAAGGTATGGACTGGTAAAGGCAGCATTCTACATTTTATTCAGGAAACTCGAGAACATACCAAGGCAGTTACTAGCTTGGCCGTTTCACAATCAGGGGATAGACTATACAGTGGTTCACTTGATAAGACTGTTAGGGTATGCTTATATTCTTCCTTCAAACTTATATACTTGTGACTGCCGCAGTTTGAATGCTGAAAGTTTGTTATCTGTTACAAATAGGCCTGGTCCATTAGCAACGAAGGCATGCAATGCGAACAAGTTCATGATATGAAGGATCATGTTAACAGCCTAGCAGTTGCAAACAGAATTTCGTGCTTCATTCCTCAAGGGGCTGGAATCAAGGTATGCACGAAGTTATCCATCTATTAATTGTTATTTTTATATATATGTCTTCAATTAGATGCATCCAACTGACAAAATATATTTTTCTATTTTTATATCAGGTCAAGTCATGGAATGGAGCATCCAAATTGCTAAATCCGAAAAAATATGTGAAGTGCTTGACCCTTGTACATGGGAAATTATATTGTGGATGCCAGGATAGTAGCATTCAGGTAACATAATTCATTGGCATGGTTCATCAGAACTGTTTCTCGACCTATACAATATCCTAAAAAATGAACTTCTGATTTTTATAGGAGATTGATTTGGCAACTGGGACACTCAATACAATCCAAAGTGGTTCTAGACATTTTATGGCTAAAACAAATCCTATTTATGCACTGCAAGTTTATGATGGACTACTATATTCAGCCAGCTATTCATTAGATGGAGCAGCATTGAAGGTACCAGTTATACAAAAACGTTTTCTTTGAAATGTTCCGAATATTATGACCTTTTAAAAATCATCTTGGTTGATTATACTAAATTCTTGTTTAATTGTTGTACATCAAGATATGGAGTACTTCAAATTACGGTATGGTTGGATCAGTACCATCGACAATGGAAGTGCGTTCCATGGCAATAAGCACAGATATCATTTATTTGGGGTGTAAAGGAGGGATAGTGGAAGTTTGGTGTAAAAAGAAACTTGAAAGAAAAGAAACACTACAAACTGGAACAAACGGAAAGGTTGTTTGCATGGCTCTGGATAGCGATGAAGAGATTTTGGTTGTTGGAACCTCTGATGGCAGAATCCAGGTAAGAAATATCTCTCTCTCATATCAAAAATTTAGCATACAGAAATGCCTCATTATCATACAGTTCTATATGCCTTTAGAATTAACAGACAACCATCTCTGCTGTCTTGCAGGCATGGGGATTGAGCTGAGGTGGATGCTGTAAATTCATGGAACTTAGGGTGAATAAGTACAAGTAGAAAACTCGGATTGACATTCTTTTTCCTCGGAATAAGCCTCCCGATGGAGAGCTATTACTAAAAAAAGTGTATATAGTTTAAAGTAAAACATAATAACCTTTTTTCTTTCAGTCACAGTGATGATATAAAATGTCTATTTGCAATGTTGTACGTAAACTTTTACATGGAGAACATATTCTTAAAACATTAGTTCTACAATTTTTTCAATTTTATTGATTGAGCAGTCAGTAATGCCAGATATTTACTCCCCCTATGCCATCTTCATATTCAAAGGCAAAAACCGAAAATGAAACATTCAAGCTGGATCAGAACACATCTACAAGCAAAGGTGCAAAAGCTCAAGATTAAAATTTGAAATCATATCAGTTATGAAAGCAAACATGTAATTTTATCTTGATGTGTTTTCTGTTGCAGGTTCTCTGCACATTCAGAATGTTCATTTATGGTGAAATATATTACCCCGAATTATAATTATGTTATTAAAGTTATACATGGTTTTTATTTCCATCAAATGGTTTTGATTCTAGTACAGTTTGGTTCTACTATGCAGAAAGCAGTTTAATATTTTTGTTTTGGTACAAATATCAGTACTTCACTACCGGCCTTAAGGCGCTATAGCTCTTCTGGTTGAAGCTCAATGTTGTTGCTCTAAAAACTAAGTTGATGGTTAAAATCTTCACCTCATTATTTATCAATTACTAGGCTGAAAGGAAGTATTTTCTACTATAAGTGCGTTAAAGAAAAATTATCAGCAGGTTCAGATAGATAACCTTTTGTCAGCTCCACAAAGAAAGCATTTTGCTCAAGTTTTAACAAATGTCAATCAACAACTATTGATAATGATATTGTAGAATCAATACATTGCAGAGTTGCAGTACCACAATGGATGTGCCAGTGTTATATTTTCCTCTGTTTCTTGAGCTTCTCTCGTAAAATTAATAGCCATTAATTATTTACAGAAACTCTATATATATATATATTTCATCCCCTTAATTCTGAAAATTTGATATTTAGTGAAGAAAACCTACTTTTCTGTTTCCAAAGTTATATATTACATTTCTGTTTCTAAGGAGCATGCATGATAACTCTATGCATCTCAAGTTATCATACTACTATACTAGAATAATTAAACATTATCTCCTGACCTATTCGAAGGCCCTGTTCGGGAATAACTTATAAGTTGATTGTTTTTCACTCATCTGGCAACTAGAATCGCCTGCACTGCACAACAAGCTAACAGTGTATAGCCAGCCTGCCCAGCCAGCCAGCCAGCCAGCCGTATTGGATCATGTTCCTGGGCTTTGGCGCAAAAGAAATTGGACAACAAAGAAAATGACTTCCCTACAATAAGATGTATAAACTTTCAAGTTACAACACTATTTCAGTTGTTATGCATGGTTATACTTTTTCTTTGATGTTCCTGGACTGTCCGTCGTATAAAAAGATTATAAAATAGTTATGCAGGTTAATTACTATAGGATACATCTTAATGAAGTGTGGTATTATAAGAAAAAATATGCTCTTTTATTGGTTTCAACAATTAATTAATTAATTCAAATATTCGATGAGAATAATTGTTTTAATATCGTTAATGTTTATGGTTTGTAGCTCATAGAACAATCTTATAATGAAGCCAAATGTCCCTTTATTTGCATGAAACCCAAAAAGTTAAAGTTTCAAGCCATTTCACTTGGTTGTCTACTTACTACCCCAAGAATAAAGATTCAATGTAAAAAAAACAGCCGGTTTCTAATCCAAATAGGAGGAAAATCCATGACCCTCTTTGTTGTCTATTGTCCCCAAGGGAAAATCCAATGTGGTAAAGCTGGATCAGATAATCCAAACTACTAGGGGAAGAAATATATGAGTGACAGCCGATTTGTAAAAAGCTTGGTCACCCTTTCTTTTCTTATCTCGAGTCTCTTGGTTCTGCAGCAGAACTGCTGAGATTTCTTAGTAATGGAACAGATGGAGTTTTCTTCAGATACAATGGAGACCTCTCAACAGGGTTCAAGCAAAAAAGGAGGCTTTCGGACTATGCCTTTTGTTATAGGTGATTGTATTCCTTACATAATTACATTAGAAACAAAAATTGAACTTGGCTGAAATGATGTTTCTAAGTTGGAAAATTACATGATTCGTTCGTTTTTTGTACAGCAAACGAGGCATTCGAAAAGGTGGCAAGCACTGGACTTCAAGCAAATATGATCTTGTACCTAATATATGAGTATCACATGGATAATGTTAGTGGAACTAGTGTTTTGTTCATTTGGAATGCCATATCAAATTTCATGCCCATCTTGGGAGCCTTTCTTTCTGATTCATACTTGGGCCGTTTTCGAGTCATTGCTTTGGGAACAGTTGTTACATTAATTGTAAGATCACTAGCTAACACACCAACTTCTGTCCCAAAATGATAGTCTCATTTGCTATTATAATGAGGCTGATTTAATTGTACTGCAATTTTCTAATATAGGGAACTGTCATATTGTGGTTAACAGCCATAGTTCCAGGATTTACGCCTCCTGATTGTGACCCAAAGAAACAAAGTAAATGTGTCAAAGCAAATGCAGGGTAGCTAGCGATTCTCTTTACATCATGGGCAGTGATGTCCATAGGAGCCGGGGGCATTAGGCCGTGTTCTTTAGCCTTTGGTGCAGATCAGTATGACCATCCTGATAACCCGAAAAATGAGAGAACTTTGCAGAGCTTTTTCAACTGGTATTATGCTTCAGTTGGGATATCTGTCATGATTTCAGTGACGGTTATAGTGTATATTCAAACTGAATTGGGTTGGATTGTGGGATTTGGAGTTCCTGTTGGGTGCTTGTTGCTGTCCACTATACTATTCTTTGTAGGTTTTCCTCTTTATGTCAAAATTAAGCCAAACAAGAGCTTGCTTACTGGTTTTTTCCAAGTTATTTCATTGGCTTGGAAGAGCAAACACCTTGCTTTGCCTCCCAAGAACTCGGAAGGTTGGTATCATTACAGAAAGGGTTCCAAATTTGTTTCGCCAACAGAAAAACTGAGGTATTTTGCATTATGTTTTCATTATGATCATTTGATCATTTGATATGTTTATTTATGTTATATATGATTATAGATCAGCAGTAATCCATCATCCCAAGAAATGTAATTTTGCTTTTCTTTTGTATAATTCGGGATTTGATTCATGTCAACAAAAAAAAAAGACTCTAAATACGAGTTTGAGCTTAATATATATATATATATATATATATATATATATATATATATATTATTTTTCCTACTGTCTTAAGGTTCCTAAACAAGGCTTGCATCCTAAGAAATTCCGGAAATCCTGATGGCTGGTCTATAGAACCACAGAAATCATGCACAGTTCAACAAGTAGAAGAACTTAAAGCACTAATCAAAGTAATCCCCATTTGGTCCACAGGCATAATAATGGCAGTCACCATTAGCCAACACTCATTTTCAGTTCTCCAAGCCAATACCATGGACAGAACCCTTGTAGGAAACTTGAAGATCCCAGCAGGGTCCTTTGGCGTATTCGCAATCCTAACTCTAACAATATGGGTAGGCATATATGATAAACTTATGGTCCCTCTCATTTCAAAAATCACGAAAAGACCAGGTGGCCTAACCTTTAAACAACGAATGGGAATCGGGCTTTTTCTCTCAATGGCAGCCACTGCAGTGGCAGCGTTAACTGAGAGGGCACGACGAGACAGAGCAATTAGTGAAGGATTAGTTAATAATCCAAAAGCGATTGTGAACATGTCAGCAATGTGGTTAGTGCCACAACACGCCTTAACTGGACTAGCTGAGGCTTTCAATGCAATTGGACAGATAGAATTCTATTACTCTCAGTTTCCAAAGAGTATGGCTAGTATTGGAGTAGCTTTTTTGCATTGGGGATGGCTTTTGGGAACTTGTTAGGGAGTTTGATAGTGGAAATTGTGGATGAAGTTACAAAACATGGAGGAAAACAAAGTTGGGTTGCAGATAATTTAAACAAGGGTCACTATGATTATTATTATTGGCTTCTTACAGTTTTATGTGCAGCAAATTTCTTCTACTTTCTTTTGTGCAGCTGGTGTTATGGTCCTTGTGTTGAACAAAAGGTTTGGGATGATGATGAAGAGGAAAAGGAGGAAGATTTGGCCAAGTTTAAAGAATCCCCAATGGTGTCTTTTGCCATGTCTAAGCAATCTCCTCTGCATGCCTATTGATTATGTAGTAGTAGTAGTAGTTTGTGTCAAAATTTTATACCACCATAATCAAAATATATACTTACTAGATAGTAGATGCTATGATTGCCTTGTTACAATAATCATAATATCTTAGTTGTTAAGACTTGATAATTATCATTATCTGATTATGCTAACAAAATAAATTGCAATCCTAATGGAGTGCTTTTTAGTTTTATTTTTTCACTCAAACTTGTGTCCTTGGTCAAACCTTCAAATTTACTAGCAAGTGCGGGTAGCTACTAATCTAAAATAATAATAATATATATTATTACTGTTCTTCTATAAAAAGTTTAAAATTTATGAGGAAATTTAACACTAATATAGAAAAAATTAAATAATTTATTTTCTTAAAAAGTTATAAACAACAATTTGGAACAAATTTTGTTTTCTATTATATATAATGGAATTCTAAAAGTTTTTTTATATTAATATAAAATGACGCATTAATTTTATTATCGTATCACTAAAATTAACACTTATATTTTTGACAGTAAACATGTGTGGAACACAAATATTAGGAGTAAATGTAGGACATAAATCCATCCATAATATCTCTTAACTTTATAAATGGTACTAAATTTTGGGAGACGGATTGAACATAACTAAAATGAAATTTATGATAAAAAAAAAATCGCAATTGTTCTCTGTTTTATTTTAATTGACAATTTAAAAGAAAATACGTAAATTAGAAAAGAAATATAACTAATATTATATCTAATTTTTAAAACTAAATATTATTCTTTTAAAATTTGTTAGGAATATAAAAAAGAAGTAAATTAATGTGTAATTAATATTTTGTCTACATTCTAATTTGTTAGTTTTACGGCTCAAATTTTTGTCCTTTTTTAAAGCATATTTTTGTCCTTTAGTGAAAGGAATCTTCTTGAAGCTTACAAGGGTAATTATGTAATTTCAGTCCTAATTTTTACCAGTAAGAATGACTTGGCAATCAATCATTGGTTCAATGACAAAACTTCACTTTATTTTTATAAAAAGTCTAGGGGGACCGGCGGAATTTTCTGACCGGCCGCCCGCCTGCAAAAATCAAACTCTCTCACACACAAATGGCTCCGATTGCATTGGGTGACTCGCTTCCCGAGGGAACCCTCGCTTACTTCGACGCCGAAGATCAGTTGCAGCAAGTTTCCGTGCATTCCCTCGCCGCCGGTAAAAAGGTCGTCCTCTTCGGTGTTCCCGGTGCCTTCACTCCTACTTGCAGGTACAAATGTTTATCGCCAGTGTCCGGTCAATTTTCCGGCGATTTTGCTATTTTAGCGGTTTTTGCATATTTATTAGTAGTATTTTGCTATGATAGAAATGTGGAGCTTGCAGTTATTTGATTTTTAATTTTCTTTTTGTTTCGAAATTGTTGCAGTGTGAAGCATGTTCCTGGATTTATTGAGAAAGCTGAAGAATTTAAGGCCAAGGGAGTTAGTGAAATTTTGTTGATCAGTGGTAAGTTATTTACTTATTTAATACTATCATTCTCGCCTTATTGTAGCTGAGTTTTAATTTATTCATTTAACTGGACATATAACCATTTTTACTTTTTAATAACATTTGTTCAAAATTGTAAGGGTTAGTAAATCATTTGCATTTTGTTTGCAATGAAATCATTTTGAAAAATAACCTTTATTTCTAAATTACTGGTAGAGTTTTGGTGAGTTTGAAGGTTTTTGAATCTATAGATCACCAATTTAGTTTAGTTGTTAATGTTGGAAATTTAGATAGCAGCAGCAGTATTAACAAGAAGAACTGAAGAATAAATTGGAACAACTTAGCTGAAAATCGAGGCGCAGCAACGCTACTGTCCTAAAAAGTGATTTGGATAATAATCACGGGTACAAATGGGCTGCCGGCGGTCACTTTTCAAGATTCAACGGCAAAGATACGAAGAAGAAATAGACAAACTGTATATGCTATTGTGTACTTTCTTCTGAAGAACATAATTAGTATTTATAAAGGAGAAGAATAACGTTGGAAAATAAATAACGCGAACGTTGGAAGGGATAAATAATGCGAACGTTGGAAGGGAAATAAATATCGCGAACGATGTTACTGAACGTTGGGGATTAATGAAAAACGACTAGGCTTAGTATAAAAAGAAATAAGAATTTGCTTAACGATGTTACTGAACGTTGGGGATTAATGAAAAACGACTAGGCTTAGTATAAAAAGAAATAAGAATTTAGCTTTTTACGCATTAACATTTTTTCGACCGAAAGTTCAAGAACCAAGCTTGACCTAGCCCAATTCCTTAGTCCATCCTCATGTGCGCGAGCCCATCTCTACTTCATCAACCATGTTACTAAACCCAAGCCAATATATACTAATATACACAAAGAAAGTTTCCATAATAGATGATATGGGACTATGTCAAAACCATAAGTTTGAAGCATAACCAACAGTTAATTCATGGTTTGCTTGGCTGCTATAAATTATTGATTGAATAAATATATATTAAGATATTTAATTGTAAATTAGTTAAACTGAATAAAACAGAAGTTGTCAAACTAGCATTTGGGGTTTTATGTTGTTATGCAAATTCGGAGCAATTTCTTAACCAGTGCATTGAACTTGCAACATGTGCATTGAGTGTATAGCTGTTTTATAGCCAAAAATTTATTTGTGGTGCATTTTTTTTTGTTTAAAGTTTCAAAATAGTGGTTCTGTGTTGGATGGGTCTCCTCTTCTAAGGGGCTTTCCCTCTATTTTCTTCAATGGGTCATTTGATGTTTGGCATGTGACGATTTAATTTTCTGACAGCCAGCATTATTCTGGCTCTCGGAAAGTAATTTAACCATGGTTTCTCCATTAAGCTGATCTTGTTATTAAATTAGCTCTTAATTTTCTTTCTGTTCAATATCTAATCAAATACTCCTCCATGGCTCCATTGCATAAAATATGATAATATATAAGGATGTATTTTTGTTTCGTGTTTATCCCTAAAAGTATTAACTGTAAGCTTAGTAGTGATAGCATGACAATGAAATTATTATGATGACAACTTGATGACATTGTGAGGGGGAAAATTGCCAGAAGTGACTCCTTTGAGAAATGGAGGGAGTATCACTGACCTGAACATATTTTTAATACCCCTCTTGAATTACCACTGCTATGTTCTTCTCTTTTATAGTCAATCTCATTCTTCTCCAATGTCTAAAACTTAGTTCACAAACGCAGTACTTCTAAGGCACCGTCCAGATGATGCATTCTTTTCCTGCTATATATACTCACTCTTTCTATGCATATATTAATTGAATAATGTAAGAAAATTAATTATTTACCTTTTATTTACGTCTATTATATATAAACCTTTTTATCTCACAAAAGATATCCCATTATGAAGTAAATATGTTTTGCTTAGATTCATTACATGCTTGATGACCAATGTAACAGAATAAGTAGCCCTTCAGAATTTGCATAAACTCAACTCTAGAACTGTCTTGTGCTTGCAGTTAATGATCCGTTTGTGATGAAGGCATGGGCAAAAACTTACCCTGACACCAAGTTTGTCAAGTTCCTAGCTGACGGATCAGGAAAATACACCCATGCACTTGGCCTCGAGCTTGACCTCTCGGAGAAGGGGCTTGGAACCCGCTCCCGCAGGTTTGCTTTGCTAGTTGATGACCTGAAGGTGAAGACTGCAAACATTGAGACTGGTGGGGAATTCACGGTCTCAGGCGCCGAAGATCTCCTCAAGACTCTTTAATTTCCTAAGTATCATTATCATGATTATTTTGTTTAATGTCTGAATACTTGGGTCATTAATTGGCTTATGAAGTCAAAAACCTTATTATTAGAAGTATTATGGGTTTATGGGAAAATAATTGTTCCTCCTTGAATGGTTGGCGTTTTCTTAAAGTTGGATTGATGGATTTTGAAATTATCATCTTGTCTGGAAGATAGGGGTGAGCATGGTGCGATTTGGTATAGTTTGAAGTCCAAACCACACCAGAAACCGCTTAGGTGCGATTTGAAAATTTCAAAACCGCACACGAAACCGCTTGTGATTGGTGCGGTGCGGTTTTAAAGTGTACGGTGCGGTTTGGTTTTAATTGGTGCGTTTCAGTTCCAAAACCAATTGAAACAACAAAAAAGTCTAAGTCTTTAATAAAATTTAACATAGAACTTACATCGAGCTTACATCGAGCAATTAACTTAGTGACAGAGTCGGTAATGAGAATTATATCAAACATGCTTTAAAACTAAAACATACGCTATATAAAACAACGGAGACCATATATTCGATAACAAGCAAGAATGTTTATCTAGTTCCCCAAAAATTAAAAGTTTATACTGGAGATAGAATGAAATTCTATCTTATATATTGCAGGGAGGACTTATAGAATATAATCCTAACTATACCTAATTTGAAAAATAATCTATTAGACTATTACTATTATAGTATTGACATTAACCAATGCATCAAGTGCTCAAGCCCCTCAGCTATAGGCCCCTCCAATAACGCATCAAACAAATTCAAAATTTTAAAACCCAATTGCTTAATTTTTGACTCTATAACCTCTAACATCTTCTTTTAATTGGTGAAAAAATGACAATGCAAAACTGGAGTTTTTTCTAAGCGTGTTCAAGTGAAAAGTAACTTTGGTGAAAAAATGACAATGCAAAACTGGAGTTTTTTCTAAGTGTGTTCAAGTGAAAAGTAACTTTAGAATCTACTAGAGATAATCCATACATACACACACATAGTGCGGTTTCGGTTTTATGCGTCCGGTTTTGGCTAGTAACCAAACCAGAACCGTAAATTTGGTTATTAAACCCACCTAAACCGAAATCATATATGTGCCTAAAACCGTTGGTGCGGTTTTAATTAGTCTTGAAGGTTAAATGCGGTTTTGGTATGGTTTCGGATCCAATTTGATTATTTGTTCAGCCATAGAGCGAAAGATATGTTTTTATAGGAGATAACCTCCCAACTCCCATTAAGTTGAAGTCATTACTTCCAATTTTAGATCTGAATGATATCTGTTTTTCAATCTTATAAACTTGAAGACCTTTTATACTATAAACCCATGCGAAAATTAAACTTAATATATGAAAATAAAGGATTGAAATGCATATTGTACTCTAGTTCTTGGGAAAGTTTATTTTGGATAACTGACTGACCATGTTAATGATTCAATACGCTGATACAATTACAAACAATAATTTGCAAATTTAATTTATGTATTTTTTAACTACTGAGCTCTTGCAAATTCTTACCGTTTTAGATGATTTAATTTTTTTCAAATTATTTGATATTTTATATATTTCAAAAGAATTAACCATCATCTTTTTAAAATTACTCCTTATTAAAAAAATATTACAAATGAAAGAATATAAAATAAATATTTATATAATTAATACTATTATATAATTATTTCTTTAATTATCGTGCGCTGCTCTAAAATATTGTACAAACGGAGGGAGTATATTAATGGACAGATCTATTGGACCCCAACCACTGAGTGGCCACGAAGCAGTTTCCCAAAATCAATTCAGGGGAGGGGATACGACACGACACCATATTTGTTTCGTTCTTTCGCCCTGATTTGTGGGAAATCGAGTGAGATTGTGGAAATTAATTGGTTTTAATGGGTATATGGGTTGATGGGTTTTATTCGTATTCATTTAAAATTACCCATTTATAACTTATTTAAAATTATTCATTACTGACCCAACCCATTAATGACCGATTTATTCATTAAATTTTATTAATTGCCCATCTATCCAACTCATTTGCCACCTCTACCTATTTATATGGAGTATATAGTTATAACAATTTATTTATTTAGAAATACTTTGATATTCTTAAAAGCTTTTTTTATGTAAATAATAAATACGTATAATGATACAAACTTTAGTCTCAAAATAGATTTTTTTATTATGTAAATAATAAATAAATATCATTATACAAACTTTAGTCTCAAGATTTTAGCTTCTTTGACACACCTTAAAAAATTAACTATTTAAATAAATAATATTTTAATCCGACATCTTGATAACCCCTTTCACATGTCATCTCGTTTATGGTTCTCGAGTTGCAAATATGATCTTTCAATGAAAAGACTAATAATACAGACCTTAACTTGTTTGTTCCAACTTGAAAATTTAGTTATCCAGTGGAAGATACTAATGATAATTTTGGATCGAAGTAATGAATGTAGGAATAAAATGACTTATTTTAATGTAATGAAAAAAATTGTATTTATTTGTGATTGAAATGAATTGAATCATTCTTATTTTTTATAAATTTATGAATTTTATTCATTAGAAGAGGGAGAGTAGAATAACTCATTCTAACTAAAATGAAATGAATCATTCCATTCTCTATTCTATTCTCCATTTCATTCATTCAATTCAAACGTAGTATAAAGTCTATTATCAACTTATAATCTCTCTATTCTTAAATAAGTGACGTTTTAGAAAAAAAAAAAGTTTATTCCAATTTATTTGTCGTTTATAATTTTTTAGGAGAATAAATTATTTATTTTTTTATATTACCCTTACCTTCTCTTATTGTCCCAATAAATTCTCTTTCTTGTATTAATAGTTTTCAACTTCCCATAAATGAATAGTGATAGAATTTAATACAAATTTTAATTATTAAATAACTTTCTTAATTCATATACAAAAACTTTAAACCAAATTTATTTAGGAACAGAGGAGTACTAAATTGCATTTAAAAACGATGTAAGATTATTTTTTGCTTCCTCAGCAAGTCTTTCTGCAGACAGACTCCAACAACATTCGATGCTACATTGGGCAGTGGAATATTTAATAGATATTGGAGGCTGTCCGACAATGCTTACATTTTTTACTGCAGTACATATTAGCTTTAAATGGAGGAACCGTTGGTTTTCACCGCACAAAACTGATTTTTGCGTCCAAAATTTCTTCATATTTCATACGAATAAATAGAGAAAAGAGAATAAATAAAAAATTTAAATATTTTTTAATGATCTTATAAAATTTATAAAGTGATAATTAACTAATTTTTATATTAATAGATTCTATTAAATAACATAATTATTCTTTATTTTATGTACTTTATCTTATTATTTTAAAAATAAAAAATAAGTATACTTTTAGTCATTTTTTTAAAAGACAGACGAAGACGAATTATATTCTTTTCAATACAACATGACTCTCCATCTAATGTACATATACATATACTCCTATTGTATTGCATTTATAGTAGTTAATATTAGTGATAAAATTTTAAAATATTAATTTATTTAAAATAATTATTTTATAAATATATACTCCTCCATCTTCAAAAAAATAACTAAAGGTACATATTTGTCTTCAAAAGAGTGAGGTAAAATATATAAAAAAGAACGTAAATATGTTATTTAATAGAGTTTATGAATATAAAATAAAATAAAAGTATTCATCAATTTGTATAATCATGTCAACTATTAAAAATAAATTTTAATTTTTAATTCTTAATTTTTAATAAAAATAAAACTTATTGTTTTGAGGAGGGGTATCTAATTTTATATAACAGGTTAGTTAACTTAGATTCATCAATGGCCTAAGGTTAACCAATTATGTCTTTGCCAAACCCCACAAAATCTCCATCTGTCTTGTACAGTAATATATAATGTTTTAAATAATTATATTTGTCTAAAATTATTTTATATTTTATATAATTTAGAAGAAATAATTATAATTTTTTTAAAATTACTCATCATAAAAAATATTACAAATGAAAAGTATAAAATAAGTATATGATAAGATACTATAGATAATTAATATTATTTTTTTAATTATTATGCACAATTTTAAAATATAATATATATGTATTATTATATTATGTGACAGAGGGAGTAATATGCTACGAGCTATCACTCTCATGGTAAAGAAAAAGAAATGACTAGTAAAACAAAACGAATGGATCCCAGCTATGAAAGTTGCTTGGTGCCGTTTGAAAAAATGGGGGCCCATACAACTTTCTGCATTTCGAAAAATATTTCTGTTGGATTTCAAAATTTATTGAGAGGGATGCAGTGAACTTGCCCTTTGACCAACACTCCCCTCCTTTTATATTTATAATCTAAAGACTAGTGTTTTTTTAAGTGTTTTTCTGGAAAATACACGTCTCTATTCCAACTCTTTTCTCATTGTCTTGCCACATTTTTCAGGTACTTTAGAGAACTTTTACTTCTTCTATTTCCATCTTTCTCTTTGCAGTCCTCTTTTTTTTTTTTAGCTTTAACTCAAAAATTTAGAGGGTTTATATACCTTAGCTGTTGCTAAAGAGCTTACAACTTAATTAATTAGCTGAAGTTTGAGATGATGAGTGCTTCAAAGTTCATTAAATGTGTCACTGTTGGAGATGGAGCTGTTGGGAAGACTTGTATGCTCATTTGTTACACCAGTAATAAGTTCCCCACTGTGAGTTTCACCGTACCCATATCCCAATAAACCATTCTTTTTTGTTAAATCTACAAATTTTTTTCTTCTTCTTAGTTTATGAATGCTAGATTCAATTTCGATAATATTTGCCTTTTTTCTTGAATTTCTTGGTATGGGTATTTCACTTCATGATTGCTTGTTTCAATATCTTAAGTTTGTAATTCTGATGAGTATACTTAAATTCTTTTTATATTTGTATTTATCTTAGTATCAAAGTTCTGGTTAGTTTTTAGTTCATATTGGGTTCTTTGTTGCAGGATTATATTCCAACAGTGTTTGATAATTTTAGTGCTAATGTGGCTGTGGATGGGAGCATTGTCAACTTGGGATTATGGGACACTGCTGGTACTTTTTCATCATTTACTGAGTATTGGGTTTTAGGATTTGGAAATTAGGTTTTCAGTGTACTTTATTGTTGCCTAATTGGTTTTGTTACTTGATTTATAGGCCAGGAAGATTATAGCAGGTTGAGGCCTCTGAGTTATAGAGGTGCAGACATATTTGTGTTGGCTTTCTCTTTAATCAGCAGGGCAAGTTATGAAAATGTGCTCAAGAAGGTACTCCTTTCTGAGCTAATGCCTGTTCCTTTATTTGTCCTTCAAATTTTACTTTGTCCCTACTTTTGCCTATGTAATGCTGTCGGAAAAAACCAACCTTTATATGCTATTTGAAATCACATCTTGAACAAAAAGGTTAACCTCTTAGCGTCCATTAGAAGAGCATATATGTTCTCAATCTTTCTTCATGTATTTCGATGTGAGACTTTACTATCACGCGGTACCTCAACATCTCCCACGCATGATCTTCTTCATCCACGTCGACACCAAGCTCCCCCTAACCGTACTCTTTTGAGAATTAGCCCATACGAGCCACCCTTTTCAATCTCTTGTTTGTTTGATCCACCAAGAGCGCCTCTGTCAAACCCATCATGTCTCTCCTTATTGACTAGCCCACACTTCTCAATATCTCTTGTCAAGATCCAACCAAAAGCCTCTGCGAGAAGAGTCCACCATTTGCTCAATGAATTATTTTTCATCCATCATGTGAAGTCCATACCATATCCATTACCCAAGCCCATAGTCATGGTCCTGATACCAGTTGTTGGGAAAAACCGGCCCATATATGCTCTCATCTGAAACCACATCTTGACCCAAAGGTTAACCTCTTAGGTCTATGGTCCATTAGAGCATATATATCCTCAATTTTTCTCCTTGTGTTTCGATGTGAGACTTTACTATCACGGGGTACCTAAACAAATGCTAATGTTCAAATTTGAATTAAGTCTTTATCATTCATATAAATATTCCTGACTGTTTGGTTTGCACTTTATTATATTATATCATGTCTTAATTGTTGGTATTTTTCTTATGCTTGAAAATTGATTTGATTGTTATCAAGTAGAGAGCTTTCATTTTTTAATTTGTTTAAGATATGGTCTACATATAATAAGTATTACTCTCCAATATTTCTGCAGTGGATGCCAGAGCTTCGTCGATTTGCACCCAATGTTCCAATTGTACTTGTGGGAACAAAACTAGGTATATTACTAGATAACATATTTGTAATTGGATTTACAAATTGATGGGTGAGCTTTGTGGTTAATTCTATATATTTCTATATTAGCATTAGATTGAACCACTTTATCTTACTTTCCCCAGATCTTCGTGAGGATAGAGGATATCTAGCTGATCACATGGCATATAATATCATAACGACTTCTCAAGTATATACTCCTTTCCCTATATAAATTCGATTATGAGACCTTATTATTTATATGATGCAAAAGAAATTTTGACTAGACTAAACTAAACATATATATATATATATATATATATATATAATATGTCTATATATAGGGGGAGGAGCTGAGGAAACAAATTGGTGCAGCAGCTTACATAGAGTGCAGCTCTAAGACTCAACAGGTAACTGATCATATTATGAAGAATTATATCATTGCTGAATCTGGTATTTTTGTTTCAGGCTCTATCTTTGGGGTCATGCCTACAAGTTATCCAAAAAAGAAATAAACTTAACTGACCTTAGTTTCTTTGAACTAATCTATAATTTATTTCTTTGATTGAATGCTAGAATGTCAAAGCTGTTTTTGATACTGCTATCAAGGTTGTCCTTCAACCTCCAAGGAGGAAGGAAATGGCAAGGAAGAAAAGACGTAGAAGTTCTGGTTGCTCGATTGTGTAAGTATTTACTTTTCTTAGGGGCTATATTGCAGATTCTATCTGAAACAATTTATCATTTTGGATGCATTAAAAAGAGAGTTGATCTTTCTTTGGAACTTCTTCCATGCCTAAACTTAAAACCCCCTTCTTTCTTCTTCTTTTTTGGGGGGGGTTTATTATCTCGAATTTCTAGTAGAAAGTTTTTTGGTGGAATTGATGGTTTTTTCTTTAAGAGTGAGTCTAGTGACTATATTACTCAACTCAGCTCTATCTATAGTAACTCTTACACATGGATAGAAGTCAAAACTATAATAATGTCCACCAGAGAAAGGAGCCCCTTTGTATTTCTGCACCTATTGACTCATTAGAACAAAAAATTGTTTTGTGATTCTTCAAGTTCTTTGTTACTAGGCTGCTATATAATTTAAGTATGTTTGTAGCTCTTTAAGAAACAAATAAAGAAGGGTCTAGAGTATTTGAGGAAGAATCTGGTATTTTTGTATTTTGAAGCCTATTTCAAATCCTGTTGACTACTTAGATCGGAGCAAGTCATACTAGGAAAAATTGACCAAATTAGCACGGAAGGCTTATGTTGTTGGAGGTTTGGGTTCAATTTCTATCAACAAAAAATGTGTACTATGTTGAATTTCTTAATCTCCATGTAATGTTTCGCGTCATACCATCCTTTGATTTTAAGTAGATAGTATTTTCTTATAAACCTGTAGTTCTCCACTAAATGTGCGTGCACATTGTATTTTTTCAACAGCAGGGGAATCGTGTGTGGAGGTTGTGTTGCTTAGGAAATGGTGATGCCATGATGAACCAGATCAATTGCTTTTGACTTGGATTGACGTTCTTCAAATGCCTTGGGTGTTCAACAAAACCAACTTACTTTTGTACTGTGTGTATCGGCGTTGTATGCATGCAACTTGTAGCTGCACTGAAAATTTTTATTTTGTGTGGAAATTGTATTTGTTGTTTCAGCTGACGAAAAGAAAAGCAGGAGGGAATCATTCATTCTCTTGGGTAAATTATGCTCTGATTTGTTGGTGTTGGAAGACAAGGGAGTAGGGACTAGGGGCGTTTTATATATCACGTCCTTGTTGTTTAGTTTCCTTGTTTCTTCACAAGATTCATTCGGCTTTAAGATTCAAGACCAACGTTAAATGATACCAACAGTCGGCCAAACAGTTTTGGCACCCAACTATTTGACATCCTTCAAACAGTTGGGTCTGCCATAGGGTCAAGAGTCTGCATGTTTGTTCTGTTTTTCCAGCCTACGGGAGGGGTTTATGTCCCATAATTAATTCCCATCACCCAACTCTCTGCTCAAGTAACAAATGCACGGCTCTCTTTGTAAGGCAGGCACTGCCAGATACAGAAAGTACCTGACTTTACATCAAAAAATGGGACATTATTTAAGAATTTTTTGTTTCTTTAAATTTAACTTCAAATTATATTTGCATGAAATTTTAGATAGTACTATGTATGTAACTAAGATAGCCGATTGGTATCTCACGATTTTTCTCTTTGCCTATTTGTCAGTTTTGAAAGGAAATAATGAAAAAAGTTGCATGTAGGGGGGGGAGGGAGGAGGGGGGAGTCAACAAAAGGAGTATGTCTGTGTTTGTATTGCAAAGAATATAAAAGAATTAGTATAAGGATTAAAGTATTTGATGAATGCGTGAAAATTCAAAAGGTATTCTAACATAAAAGGAATAAGGTTGTGTGTCAAAAAATTAAAATTTAAAGTGTCAAGTCACTTCAAACAATCTTTTGTGCAGATCCTAAATATTAGTAGTATATATTACTTATAATATAATTATTATTAACTCTTTGAAGTTAATTTAAAATATTTTTAAATCCAAAATTGTATATAAGTTTCTTTAATTTTAATTAATATACTGATTAATATTATAAATTATTTAAAAGTACTAATAATTGTATAGATACGGTCAGGATAAAGTCATTTTTTCTTCTTTCGCGTCTTCTACTCTCCTTTAAGCGGCGATTTATTTAATCTGATAATCATCGTTTATACTTTTAATGCAGACGGACACCATATAGTGTCGCATAAAAAGTATGAGCAACGATTTATTTTATAACCAAAACCATCGCTTAAAAAAGGTAATGAAATAGATTAAAGAAGAAAAGTATCTTACTCGATCCAGCAAATATATATATATATTATGATTTTTAGTGAATTTTGAGTAACTTTCAAAAGTTAACAAATCATATAATATGGAATGGGAGAATATAATGTTATTTTTAATTAATAATTATATTGAACTTTGAGCAAAAAGTCAATTACATCCTACATACTACAATTTTAATTTTGGATTTGGACCTAAATAGTCCATTAATGATTAAGTCAATTTAGCTCACGTGAGTCACGTGACCGTTCCATCGTCTTCCTCAGTTGTAAAAACAAGGAGCAACTCTTTTGAAAGAACAAGGACTAGCAGTAGGAGCAACTCAGACATTCCCAAACCTCGAGAAGTCGAGAATATCCATCAAAACCCAAACCCACCCAAAAACCATGGACCCACCACCAAGTAAGAGCTGGAGCATCCATACCCGCCGAGAAATCACCGAGAAATACGAGATCCAAGAGCGGGTCGGCTCCGGTGCCTACTCCGACGTCTACAGAGCCCGCCGTCGTTCCGACTCTCTCATCGTCGCCCTCAAGGAGGTCCACGACTACCAATCCGGCTTCAGAGAAATCGAAGCCCTACAGACCCTCCAGCACTGCCCTAACGTCGTTGTTTTGCACGAGTACTTCTGGAACGAAGACGAGGATGCTGTCCTCGTGCTCGAGTTTTTGCAGACCGATTTAGCGTCGGTGATTCGTTCGGCGAAGAGGGAGGGGGAAGGTGGGATAATCAGTGTCGGCGAGATCAAAAGGTGGATGATTCAGATTTTGTGCGGGGTTGACGCGTGTCACCGGAGTTCGATTGTGCATCGGGATTTGAAACCTTCAAATTTGTTGATTTCTTCTGATGGTGTCCTCAAATTAGCTGATTTTGGCCAGGTTTGTTGTTACTATCTGAATTATACGTTTGATCTTATTGTTTTGCATACATGTGGAATTATGTTTAGTATGTGATATTATGATTATTTTCACAAATGTGCTTATTTGTAAGTTACAAAATATATAGAGAAAAAGAATGTAATATGCGGATATACTGTTTCTTTATATGCAAGGACAAATATAGACTAAAGAATGTAATTTTATGTATATACTGTACTTTTATTTGGTATTACTCCTTTTATATAAAATTAAATTGGAGAGAATGCACACAGAGATTCGGAAAACAAAGAAAGTAGTAGTATTTATGTTATATCAGTGCGTGCCTTCCGTTTGTGATTATTTATATTTGTACTAAGTTATAAATCTGCTTCAATTTGTAAAAGATCTTATGAACCTAACTAACTAAATGCCGAGTCAGGAAACTGACTACACAAACTATATTTCATTGCATGCTACCCTCCAATCAATTCTTCTCCTTAAAATATTCAAGTTAAGAACAACCACTTGACCTGCATAAAGGGCTACCTATGCTAAGATAGGCTAGACTGAAGACATCTTGACTAGGAAAATGAACCAACATTGATATCGGCTTGGAAGCGTGGTAAAATTGTTATAATTATTGATGGGTTAGGCTGGTGTGTGGGATGCAGGATGCAGCTGGGTCCATTTGAGGAATGTCAGCCGTTAGGTTTAAGATTTAAAATATATATATATAAAGCGTTCCATCAGTGTTGGGGCTTTTTTGGGTTTTGGTTGGGGTTCCTAACATATTATAATGACAAAGTGGTGAATATTTGGTCACTTAAGATTTAGGGGTTGTGGAACATTCTAACATTAACAATATTATAGTTTCAATTTGGGTCGAGTTTGTTCTCTCGCTTCCGGCCTTGACTACTTTCTGGAACACTCATGACCCTTCAATGTAAGTGATGTAACTCAGAAGAGAAGGTATATATGCATGTATGCTTGCTAATAGTATTGGATGAAGTCAGTGTTGTGACCCAGGCATTAGCTCATTGCTATTTGCAGTTTTCCTTTTGGTACTTGAATTTGAAGTCCAACCTATATGTTCTGATTTCCCGTCAATCACATACTGAATGAAGCAATCTGGGTAAGTTTGGCTTTTCTTGGTTGATATAGTGGATAAGTGATATACTTTTCAGTTTTCTTGTTCATTCTTTTTTCCTGGTCAAGTTTTATCTTTTGGATTAGTTAAAGCAAATCTTTTTGGTAACTGTTTGTTTGTTTGTTCTGCTTCCAAATTTTTGTTTTGATGTTTAACTTTTTTGAATTGATTGCAAAAAATGCTGTTTGCTAACTGTTTTTGTTTTTAGGAAAACTGGGAGCGAAATCCACTTTAGGAGCAATAAAAGTGAAAACACCAAAAACTTGCTTGTTCAAATTTTGAGGAAATGTGATACTATTAAAACTTCAATGAGGTCTAGCCATCATCAAATCCTGTTAATGACAAATTTTCTTTACCAAACTTTGATTTCTGTTTTCATTTATTGATGGTATCGTTACCAAACTTGATTTCTGATTTCACTAGTGAGAACACGTAAAAGCTGAAATATATGAAAGCAGAATTAAGTTTTATCTATAAAACGAAAATGAAAACAAAAAAGAGGAGGAGAAACAGTTACCAGGCGATGCAACATGTTGGTTTGATGGCATTATTTAATTTGAAATTATCCTTTTTGTGTGTGGGACTTCCTCTTTTTTTCTCTTTTCTTTTCATGTTGTATGTTCTGTTTAAGGTATTCAAGCAAATTTTATTAGGCACTTGTTTTTATAATGCTGTTTTAAATTTTGTCTACTTTCAGGAAAGTATTCAAATTTGGACCTCAGCTCTATCCTATTAATATTGTTCTTATTCCCAAGGCTTTTCTTGTGTATACCTTGTCCATTTCTTTACAGGCGAGGATACTTTTGGAGCCTGGGTTTGTAGCAGCTAATGACAACCCACAGCCACATGATCTGAATTCTCCTAATGAAGCTGTATTTCAACCAACAGAAGTTATTCCTGAATCAGAAAAAGCCTCTCGAGAAGATCCAGAAAATCAAAAGCGAGGAACTGTGAGTAGAGAAGAATATGGTGGTCAGTTAGATGAGCTCAGGGGTAAAGACTCTTTCGATGAATTGGACAAAGAAAGTAATGTTCAAGATGGAGATACTTCTTGTCTTGCTACTTGCACAGCAAGTGACATAGAAGAAGATTTTCTCAAGAGTTCTTATTCTTACCAGGGTGAAGAGGGTGGAAATGTTCCGCTCACATCCTGTGTTGGAACTCGTTGGTTCAGAGCACCTGAACTTCTTTATGGATCCACAAATTATGGGCCTGAGATTGACTTGTGGTCTCTCGGCTGTATTTTCGCAGAGCTTTTTAGTTTAGAGCCACTTTTTCCTGGAACTTCAGATATTGATCAACTAAGCAGAATCTTAAGTGTTTTGGGAAATTTATCTGAGGAAGTTTGGCCTGAATGTTTGAAGCTACCCGACTTCCAAACAATTTCATTTGGTAAAGTAGAACATCCAGTTGGTCTAGAAGCATGTCTGCCCAACAGGTCCCCTGATGAAATCCTTATAATAAAAAAACTACTTTGCTATGACCCAGCGAATAGAGCTACCGCAATGGAACTGCTCCATGATAGGTATTTGAATGAAGAGCCTCTACCTCTTCCTATATCTGAGCTTAGAGTTCCTTCGACTAACAGTGCTCAAGATGAGAATTCCCCTGGTGATTGGTGTGATTACAGGGACATGGGATCAGATTCTGATTTTGATGATTTTGGCCCTATGAATGTTACAACAACTAATAAGGGTTTCTCAATTCAATTCCCTTGATCAGAAACCATGAAGGTATCCTGTTAAGCCACATGCTCCAGAATGTTTGAAACACTTTGACAGTTGGTAGCGGAAGTTAAATTCTAATATCTTTGACTTCCCTAGTCAGTTTGTATAGATGTGATTTTTTTGTGCTACATACCATTTTTTCTCTGTGAGAACCACAAGGTTTGTACAAGCTGGAGAATTCTTATCAAGATTGCATATTTATTACAAGTGTATACGACGAGACTTTGAGAGTTTTACCTGTTCTAAAATGAGTATAAGCCACATGTGGTTTACATTTTTGGTTTTGATTGAATTACGACATCCAGCTTTTATCTGATCTGCAGAAGACTTTCATTGCTGTTTCATTACTGCTGATTTAGTTTGCCAATTTTAAATGCCAACTTCGCTTCAAATATAGCTGTGTAGTAGAATGCTGCATTCACAGCTACTACAGGAAAAAGGTTTGCTCGAGCTCTTGCGACCCAACTCTTCCCAATCACTGCCTTCTTGTCTTCCAGCTTTAGGGATCGTAAGTTGTTACCTCGACAGGAATTTGTCTTGGGCCAAAATAGTTTCTACTACCCTTCTCATTCTCATTGTTAGCATTTCTCCCAGACAATTTGCAGTATGCTTATATTTATTGATTGAAATTTGAAGCCATGAAAAGCCACCTTGTACTCCGTCCAGACTTCTTGTGCTCGAGAGTCAAGATCATGTTATCTGCTGCTTCTAAAATACAGGCAACTAGTGCTTTTATTCGTCAACAACCCATCACATTGGGCTTGTCTACTCTACATTTGCCTGGAAATATTCAGCACCGGATATTTATGCTGCACTTTGGTCAACTCAAAATTGTTCCCTGTACCTACCTAGACCAGATCACTTAAGCTTGTTCATCCCTGTCAGATCAAAATCTTTCCTTTACCGCTCTCAGGGTGACTTGCTGCTATCTGCATATCCTCTTCAAGCATCCGTGATAAACAGACTTGATAACTGATCTACTTTTCCTGCAGAAACATAACTACAATGCATATGTTCCGGATTTGGTTATTTGCCTTTCCAAAATGATTTGATTAATGCTGCTTTTGTTTTGAATATAACTCAAAAGTATTCATTTATGTATTGAAATTATAAAGAATGTAATATAAATTGACATTCAATTAATTGATTTATTCAAGTACAAGTTTACACAATTTCATGCTACACTTTATAAATTATAAAGATTGATACAAATATCACATATGAGCGAAAACTGGTATGTTCGAATTCGACTCGTGTATCATTAAACAGAAAACAAGTATGGATCAGATTTGACTTGGATCAACTTCGAATTCGAGCTTTGGGTCATATTTTCGAGCCGATCTCGAGTTGAGTACCGAACTACTTAGCTCGGCTTACACCCCTACAGGTCCCCATATATGCACCTCATAGTTGGGCCAGAAATGGTCCTAGCTAGCTAGAGAGCTTGAGCTTGGGGGTCCTGCGCATCGCATGCAGGCGTGAAGGCAGGTTTTCTGATCATCAGATCATCCGCAGAGATCAGCACGATTACCTCCACATGTATGGTTGCCACTGGGCTCAAGATGTGAGAGAGAGGAGCCGGTCTCCAGTTAGCTAGGGATCGATCTACCACCTCTGAAATGAAGGATGAAGGATGAATGGATGCATGTTCTTTTGTTAGAAGGTGCATATATAAGAGCATATATATATCTGATTCATTTTTAAGTGACTAGAAGGAAATATATTCTATTATTTTTTAAAATCATTTTATAAGATAAAAAAGTCGATTTTTGAAAAAAACCGTTCTTATATAATAGGATTCTGGATTACTTCCTCTAGATCGCTTTAGAGAATCGGGTTATATATATATATATATATATACATGTGTGTGTGTGGCGGTTTTCGAACAGATCAACTATAATGATAATTTTGTGAGAACCATCGACAAGCATGACATGGACCGACTACTTGTCCGTCAAAATTAATATATATATATATATATATATATATATATATATATATATATATATATTTTGATGGTAATTAAGATTCCATATATAAAAATAGATAACCTAGGCCTAGCTAGTTTTAAATTTGGAATGCTGTTTTATTTGTTTCTCTTCATTGTTGGTTTAGGCGGGCACTATATATTCTAGCTGCCATTCAAATGAAAGGAATCCTTGATCCATATTTCTGGTTGTCATCATTATTAATTCCCTTTGCAACCTAGTTACCAACAATAAGATCAGTTCTTAAGTTCTAAAAGAGTAGTGACATATGTGATTATAAATTCATTAACATATTATAATATGTATTAGGAGTATATTGTTTATAATTTCGCATTTAGTTAATATTTAAATTATTTTTTATTTTAAAATTTAATTAGTTTTTTGAAATGATAATTTGTTTAGTAATATTTTTTTATGTAGTTTATGATATTAAAGATTGTATTATCAATTTTAAATTTTAGAATTTTACAAAATTGTACGTCTTAAATATTTAATATGTAAGACCCAGCTTTTTATAAATAAAGATGAATTTTCTATAAATATTATTTTTGAATATTATGGAATAATTTGATATAATGTTATAGTTGTGGGTAATATTTATAAATTTTGCAAAAGTATCAAGTGGTTATATTATATTCGATTGGTGGGGAATATTAGGTTTAGCGAGGGAATATTCGTAGTACAACGACTCAATCATTGGTGAACCACTATGCAAATTATTATCGGATTGAGAAAAGACAAAAATATTTTATTGAAATAACGGCGGAAGTTTTTCTGGTTGATCTTGTTGAACTACTTTCGGTAGTAAAAATGCGATGTCGTGTGGTTGCATAGTAGCACTGCGGTATTGATTATTGATACTTATGTGAAGTCACTTGGTTTGATTCCATTATTGTCGATTAATAATATGAATTATTATAAGCGATAATGGCGTTTTGTTTTATTCAGTATTATTAACGTAATAAAATGAAACATCTTTTATATAAAAGCAGAATACTTTATTAAAGTTATTTTATAAATAAAATATATTATATTTTATTATGCATAGTGTTTTCGTAGTGTTTTTGCATAGTGTTTGCATAGTAAAATGTTTTTATATAAATAGAATATATTATATTTTATTTAAAAGATTTTCTTTAAATATGGGCCAAGTCAGTTAAAGTAAATCAATCTTGGATAGTTCATGGATTAATTCTTATGCATTCCATTTTCCTATAAATAGAGCTCATTCCTTCATTATTTTCTTTAATTCATTGAAACTAGAGAGAAAATTATAGAGAGAAAGTATAGAGAAAGTTATAGAAAGAAGAAGAGTATTCCGCTACTTCATTACTTCTATATTCGGTTCTTTTACGGTGAAAGGGTGTTATTCTTTCTTCTTGAAGAGAACACATTATTCCATTCATTATTATTACATTGGAATAACTTTGTAAAAGTGGCATACCTATACATAACTTGTATGTCTGTGGCGTACCCTATACTTGGTGAAATCCTTATGTTATTCCATTGCTTATTTATTACATTGGAATAACTTTGTACATGTGTTTACCCTATACTTGGTGACATTCTTTTATTATTACATTGTTGGAACATCCACATGCGTGTGTGTTTTACAGGACTGGTTCGTTTTATTAATACATTGGAACATCACATGCGTATGTGTTTTACAGGACTGGTTCCGCCTTTATCATTCTGTTGGAATATCTATCGCATGTTTTACAGGATGCAGTTCCATCTTTATTATACTGTTGGAACATCCCGATTGTGTAATTTCACACGACTGGTTCCGTTATTATTATTACATTGGAATAACTTTGCTTGTCATCATCATCTCGCGTGCATGGTGATTTCTTTTGTTATTCCATTCTTTATTATACCCAGTTGGTTAAAACTTTGACTTTCTATACTCCATGAAATTAGTAGAATATCCTTGATATTTGCGTTTCATCCGATATCTTTTCACGGAAATATTCTTACGATCATTCTTGAATTTTACTCTACAAAGCGATATCGTGTTGACAATTTGGGCGTTAATAATTCTGGATAAAATAATTCTTGAACTTGTTTTATTGAATTCTTATATCATTGTCATCATCCTCATATTTATATATTTTTTTTAAAGTCATCGTGGCACTGTAGAAGCATGGATGGACTTGGTATGATTATGACCGAGGGGATTATTGGCGTAATCATGGCCGTAATGTTACAAATGATGTGATTAAAAATCCTCGATTAGTAGTAGTGCATTGATGGGCCGATTGTTGGCATGATCGTGACCATTAATGAATACCTGACTATTCTTGGCCAGTAGTGCGGGAATAATTGTGATCGTGATACTTAAGAATATCCTTGGCCGTAGTGCGGGGTGATTCGATGATGTGGATTATTTATTAAATTTGAGTCTCTAAATATATATGATGATGAAAAACCTTTTAAAATCATAAAAGATAGTAGATTTTATTTTCTACTTGACTCTTTTAATGGATTGCATATTCATCGCAGATTAAATTGGTTGTCTATTGTATTTTATCGGTTTAACATTGTTGAAGACTATTGATAATTTATTTTGCATTATCTTAGTCATAATATTTCTTCTTTGGGCTAGTTGAGCTCACCCTTTCTTTTCACTTTATTCTCTTGAAATGAGAATATATATTTGGGGACGAGTCGGGGAAGCAGTGATGGTCACGAAGATAGCATTAGTAGTCCTCACTATTACAGTGAAATAGTGTGATAATAATTATAATGAGGACTTTTTGTTTGAGTTTGTATAATATCTAGTAGACGATATTTGTATTTAAACTCACAGTTTATGTCGTATTGTACACGACAGTTATGTTAATAAGTTGTATTTAAATTCTGTATCATATAAGTGGTGACCCAAGATGGGTGATGTATACCTAATTTTGGGGGCGTCACAGTTGGTATCAAAGCTAAGGGATATGATCCCTGGCTAAGATGTGAGAAAAGTACTAGGAGGGGAGAGACGGGGAATACCTTCGCTAGTATGACCTACTAAGTTTTTGTCTGCTATTTTATTGGTCGGTCAGAATATAAAGGTAATTGTTAAATGTCAATTAATCTTTTGTTTTGTGGCAGTATCTGAAAATGACATCTGAGAATGTTGAGAATAGCAATGGAGCACAGGCGATCGTTGATTCACCACATATCAATAATCAGGATAATGTGCATCAGGAAGGCGACAATCCTCATGCAAACAACAACAACCTTGACCAAATGATGAATGATCAAATGTTCGGAGGCTTTATGCAATTTATCTGGCAATGAAAGGAGAAGCGACTCATCCAAAAGCGTAGGTGGAAACACGGAAAACTCTCGGCGGTCACCGCTAAACAATTCAAGGAGCTGGGACCACCGGAGTTTAAGGAGAGCCAAAACCACTTGGCGGAAGCATGGATAAAGCAGATTACAAGATATTTGATGTCTTGGGATGCTCAGGAGCAAAGGTTCCACTTACGCTTTTTATGTTGCGCGGGAGGCGGATTCTTGGTGGGAATCGGTAAAACGTACTCAACTCTTTGTCATGAAGATATCTTGGGAGAAGTTCGAGGAGGCATTCAACGACAAATACTTTCTCGAAAGTATTCGCCACATGAAGGAGGTGGAGTTTATCAAGTTGGAACAAAAACAATATGACCGTGTCGCATGATATGAGGCAAAATTTGCGGAGTTATCACGGTTTGCGTCCCACTTAGTGGATAATGAAGAGAGAATGGCGCGAATGTTTTAAGAGGTTTGAAGTCGGAATACGTCAACATCTTATTTCTCATAAAGCGTGTTTGTATTCGGATGTTGTAAATAGGGCTCGATTAGTGGAAGCGCGATAACGAGTCAGCCGAACTCAAAAGAAGCGTAGCAAGAAAGTTATAATACCGGTGAGAGTAGTCATGAGCGGTGACAACAAGCGTGGAGGAATCAGCGGGCGGATATGGTAACCACCCGGTGGTAATGAGGCCAAAACAATAAGAATGGACATTTCAAGAAAGCGGAGATTCAACAATGATAGAAAGACGCGTCGACCAAAGACCCGCGTTGTTAAGGAAGGAGAAAGACCACCTATCATATGCTTCAAATGCGGAGAAGAGGGACACATCGGTCCCGAATGCCGTCAAAGTCAAAGCATGTTATAATTGTGGAAGAGAAGGTCACTTAGCTTTCGATTTTGTCGTTTCTGAAGACAAATTCAACTAGGATGGAGGCACCAAAGGCAGCCCCGAAAAGTCAAAACCGATGAGTCTGAGGAGAAGCGTTTGTTGTGACCTCCAGAGAGCAAGGAACCCGAATGAGGTCATCACAGGTAAGCTTATCATAAACTCTAATGAAGTCTACACTTTATTTGATCACGGTTCTACCCATTCTTTTATTTCTCTACTTGCGCTCATCGATTAAATTTGACTCGGAGAAATTAGACTTTGACTTATCTCGTGGAAACTCAGTTGGGAGAAACCTTCATTACATCCTTTGTTTATAAGTCTTGTTTGGTTCAAATCGGTACCCTCCCTCATTACACTGTCGATCTTATTTCATTAAAAATACTTGCATTTGACGTGATTCTAGGGATTGATTGGTTAACTACTTATCATGCAAAAATTGATTGTTTTCGTAAGGTTGTTAGCTTTCATATTCCTAATCAACCTATTATGCGAATTCAAACGACCAAACCATTAAAATCAATCACGGTCATCTCAAGCCATAAAGCTATTCGTTTATTGAAAAATGGATGTCGAAGCTTTCTTAGCTCATGTCATGATTTAAACAAAAATACGTCGGTTTTTGAGCGATATTTCTATTGTTAATAAATTTCACGACGTATTCCGAAGAACTTCTACGGCCTACCCCAGGCGTGAAATTGAATTTTTGTATCGACCTTGAACACGGTATAAAACCTATTTCCAAAGCCCATATCGAATGGCTCTATTGAACTTCAGGAGTTAAAGACCCAACCGCAGGAATTGTTAGACATTGGCTTTATTAGACCTAGTACTACTTCTCCTTGGGGTGCTCTCGTTCATTATTCGTGAAGAAGAAAGATGGGAGTATGCGACTTTGTATTGATTATCGGGAGTTGAATCATGTCACCATCAAAAATAGGTATCCATTGCCACGTATTGATGACTGTTTGACCCGATTGCAAGGAGCCAAATTCTTTTCAAAGATTGATCTTCGTTAGGATATCACCAATTGAAGATTAGAACCACGACATTCCAAAGCGGCTTCCGGAACTTCGATGCGGGCATTATGAATTCTAGTCATGTCCTTTGGATTGACTAATGCTCCTCGCCGCCTTGTGGATATGATGAACAGAAGTATTCAAGGAATATTTAGATCACTTTGTGGTCGTCTTTATTGATGACATCCTTATTTATTCAAAATAGTGAAGATCATGAGCAACACTTGAGGTCGACACTCCAAAAGCTTCGTGAATATAAGCTTTATGCGAGTTGAAGAAATGCGAGTTACGGCTTGAAGAAGTAGCATTCCTTGGGCGCGTGGTATCAAGTCATGGAATATCATTGACCCAAGAAAGATTGAAGCTATTCAAAGTCGGGAACAACCTAAATCGATGATGTCACGTAGCTTTCTCGGTTTAATTTGGTTATTATCGGAGATTCGTGGAAGGATTTTCTCGAATCGCTACTCCATTATTTCGGTGACTCGAAAAGATACAAAGTTCGGTTGGAGCGAAGAATGTGAGAAGAGTTTTCAAGAACTCAAGAAGAGACTTATTTCAAAGATTGATTCGACAATACCATTTGGCTCGGAGGATTTGTCATCTCTGATGATGCTTCGAGCAAAGGTTGGGATGTGTTCTTATGCAACATGGAAAAGTTATAGTTTATGCCTCGCATGACAACTCAAAGAATATGAGAGGAATTATCCTCTACTCGTGATCCGGAGTTAGCATTTATTATCTTTCGACACTTAAAATTTGGAGGCATTACTTGTATGGGAGAAAGTGGAGATCTTTACGGATCATAAAAGCCTCAAATATTTCTTCACTCAAAAGGAACTCAACATGCGACAACGACGTTGGCTTGAGCTGTTGAAAGATTATGATCATACCATCCAATACCATCTGGAAAAGCGAGCGTGGTAGGCGATGCATTGAGTAGAAGATCGTTATGCTGATCACAGTGCGTTATTATCATCAACACAAAGGCCCATTTTGTGTGACTTGCAAGATGGAGATAGAGTTAAAGACTCCGGGGGACGCATATGTGATGATAGCAAATATACTGAGTAGAACCGACTTTAATCGATAAAGTTAAATTTGCTCGAAGCTTCTGCGGACTGGAGGCGATCGTATGAAAAAGAAAGTGCAAGAGAGGTGCTATCTTGGGAAGCAAGAATCGATGAAGAAGGAATACTTGAGTCAACTCCGGACTTTGTGTTCTAACGATTACGATTTAAAGTATAATATCATGATGGGCGCACAACACACCATTTGCAATCCATCACGGGAGTACCAAAATGTATCGTGATATTCGTTATACATTTTGGTGGAGCAATATGAAGAGGGAGATAAGCGTTGTTTATCTCAAGGTGTCTAACTTGTCAGCGAGTTAAAGCGGAGCATCAAGTACCAAAAGGTCCATTGCAACCACTTGAAATTCCGGAATGGAAGTGGAGCACATTACCATGGATTTCGCACGGTCTTCCTAAGGTTCTCAAGGCATTGATGCGATTTGGGTCATTGTTGATAGATTGACCAAGTCGCTCATTTCTTACCGTCTGAGAAACTTATACACTTGAACGTCTTGCTCATTATGTACATAAACGAGATTGTAAGCATGCGTGGTATGCCGGTATCCATAGTTTCGATCGAGACCCAAGATTCACTTCAAGATTTTGGGTTAGTTTGCAAAAAGCTATGGGCACGGACTTACGATTTAGCTTTCGGCGATATCATCCTCGACAGACGGACGAATCGGAGAGGACTATTCAAACTCTTGAAGATCTATTAAGACTCGTGTGTTCTTGATTTCAAGGGGAGTTGGGACAAGTTTTTACCATTGGTGGAGTTTTCCTACAACAGCGATTATCAAGCAAGTATTGGCATGGCTCCATTCGAAGCGTTGTATGGAAGAAAGTGTCGTTCTCCGATATCTTTGGGATGAGGTGGGTGAAACAACGTTGTTGGGGACCGGAGTTGGTACGTATGACTACTTTTAAAAAGATTCAAACGATCCAAACAACGTATAAAAACCTCACAAAATCGATAAAAAGAGTTATCTTGATCTTCATCGAAAGGACGTGGAATTGATATAGGAGATCATGTGTTGTTAAAAGTTGCTCCATGGAAAGGAGTTACAAGATTTGGAAAAGAGGAAACTTAATCCTCGATTCATCGGTCCATTTTTAATCCTCGATCGAGTAGGGGCGTGGCCTATATAGACTCGCTTTTACTGCCAAATATGTCTCGTGTTCATAACGCGTTTTTCACATATCCATGTTACGTAAATATGTGAAAGACCCGAACCATATTATTGAGTTAGAAGCAGGGACGAAATAGCGAAAGATTTGGCGTATGAAGAGGTTCTGTTCAAATTTTGGATAAGAAGGAACATATTCTACGCCCAAGGTTATACCTCAAGTCAAAGTTTTGTGGAGGAACCACGATGTTGAGGAAATGACTTGGGAGTTAGAATGAAATAAAATCAAGGTATCCTTACCTCTTGACATACAGTGCATCGTACCCTAATTTCGAGGCGAAATTTCATAAGAAGGGAGGTTGTAAGACCCAGATTTTTTATAAATAAAGATGAATTTTCTATAAATATTATTTTTGAATATTATGGAATAATTTGATATAATGTTATAGTTGTGGGTAATATTTATAAATTTTGCAAAGTATACAAGTGGTTATATTATATTCGATTGGTGGGGAATATTCGGTTTAGCGAGGAATATTAAACAACTACTCAATCATTGGTGACCCTAATGTAATTATTGTCGGATTGAGAAAAGACAAAAATATTTTATTGAAATAACGGCGGAAGTTTTACTGGTTGAATCTTGTTGAACTACTTCGGTAGTAAAAGAAACGATGTCACGATGTGGTTGCGTAAGAAGATACCGGTATTGATTATTGATCTTTATGTGAGAAGTCACTTAGTTTGATTCCATTATTGTCGATTAATAATATGAATTATTATAAGCGATAATGACGTTTTGTTTTATTCGTATTATTAACGTAATAAAATGTAAAACATCTTTTTTATATAAAAGCGAATACTTTATTAAAGTTATTTTATAAATAAAATATATTATATTTTATTATGCATAAGTGTTTTCAGATAGTGTTTTTGTATAGTGTTTGCATAGTAAAATGTTTTATATAAATAGAATATATTATATTTTATTTAAAAGATTTTTCTTTAAACATGGACCGTCGATTAAAGTAAATCAATGGACCGTTCATGGATTAATTCTTATGCATTCCATTTTCCTATAAATAGAAGCTCATTCCTTCATTATTTTCTTACGAATTCATTGAAACTCTGAGAGAAAATTATAGAGAGGTTTATATAGAGAAAGTTATAGAAAGAAGAAGAGTATTCGCTACTTCTTACATTCTATATATCAGATTCTTTTACAGTAGAGGGTGTTATTCTTTCTTCTTGAAGAGAACTTACATTATTCCATTCTTTATTATTACATTGGAATAACTTTGTAAAAGTGGCATACCCTATACATAACTTTGTATACGCTGACATACCTATCTTGGTGAAATCCTTATGTTATTCCATTGCTTATTTATTACATTGGAATAACTTCATATCATGATTTACCTATACTTGGTGACATTCTTTATTATTACTGTTGGAACATCACATGCATGTTTTTACACCGGACTGGTTCCTTTTTTTATTATTCTGTTGGAACATCACATGCGTGTTTTTTTACAGGACTGGTTAAAATCTTTATCATTCTGTTGGAATATCCTATACGTGTGTTTTACACCCGGATCCGGTTCCATCTTTATTATTACATTGGAACATCTGCCGATTGTGTAATTTCACGACTGGTTCCGTTATTATTATTACTGTTGGAATAACTTTGCATCTCATGCGGCACACGCGTGCATGGTGATTTCTTTGTTATTCCATTCTTTATTATACCTGGGTTGGTTAAAACTTTGACTTCTATACTCCATGAAATTAGTAGAATATCCTTGATATTTGCGTTTCATCCAAAGATCTTTTCACGGAAATATTCTTACGATCATTCTTGAATTTTACTCTACAAAGCGGTATCATGTTGACAATTTGGGCGTTAATAATTCACGGATAAAATAATTCTTGAACTTGTTTTATTGAATTCTTATATCATTGTCATCATCCTCGTGTTTATATATATTTTTTTAAAGTCATACGTGGGCTGTAGAGCATGGATGGACTTGGTATGATTATGACCGGGGATTATTCGGCGTAATCATGGCCGTAATGTTACAAATGATGTGATTAAAATCCTCGATTGGTAGTAGTGCATTGATGGATGATTGTTGGCATGATCATGACCATTAATGAATACACAACTATTCTCGCCCGTAGTGCGGAGAATAATTGTGATCGTGATACTTAAGAATATCCTTGCGTAGTAGTGCGAGGGGTGATTCGATGATGTGGATTATTTATTAAAAGTGAGTCTCGGCTATAATGATGATGAAAAACCTTTTAAAATCATAAAAGATAGTAGATTTTATTTTCTACTTGACTCTTTTAATGGATTACGATATTCATTGCAGATTAAAGCTGGTTATATCATTGTATTTTATCGGTTTAACATTGTTGAAGACTATTGATAATTTATTTTGCATTATCTTAGTCATAATATTTCTTCTTTGGGCTAGATTGAGCTCACCTTTCTTTCTTTCACCGTTCTTCTTGAAATGAGAATATATTTTGAGACGAGTCTGGGAAAGCAGTGATGGTCCCAAGATAGCATTAGTAGTCCTCACTATTACGTGTGAAATAGTGTGATAATAATTGTAATGAGGACTTTTGTTTGAGTTTGTATAATATCTAGTGAGGCGATATTTGTATTTAAACTCACGCTTTATGTCAGTATTATGTATATACTACATGTTATGTTAATAAGTTGTATTTAAATTCAGATCATATAAGTGGTGACCCAAGATGGGTGATGTATACCTAATTTTGGGGGCGTCACATAATATATTTCTTTTTTAAATTAAATATTAAAATAATTAATTTGACTTTTTGAAAAGAATAAATAGTTTGTCTATCTTGTTGGTTGTATATTTCCTTTTCGTGGTCTACCTACACCAGATCTTTCACCAGCTAGTCTTATTTAATCTACGGTATTACATTAACTAGAAATACTTTTACGAATAGTCACCGTCCGATTAATTCTGATGATTCAACCCGTACGATGAGATTACACCATCGAATCTTACCGTCCAATATTTGTGAAAATTGAATTTCAAAAGCTAGAGAGGGAGGAACATCACAACAACAAAGCAAAGCCTATTTTCCTCCTCTTTCTTTCGATTTCTCCCCCACACTCTCTGCATCTTAAAATATTTTTTCTCTCCTCTCTCTCCCGTATGTATTACATACAAATATATATGTTGGCGTATAGTTAGATAATCGATCAAGGTTTTGTTGATTCAGGTCAATTTCAGACCAACATTCATTGAGTTTGTGCGTGAATCTGAGCTGTTGAATGAGAAAGATTCCGTCTTTTAATTATATTCCTGGTCGATTTTTGATTTACAGGTGTTTAATTTGGTGGGGATTTGAGACAATTTGGAGAGAAAGGCATATAAGTGAATTCGAGTGAATATTTCGATTTTTTTTTGGAGTTCGAATAGAATTGGAAGTATATGGAGCAAAGTGAGGGTGGTCCAAAAAAGGCTCAATCGGAGCCTTCATCGAAGAGGCAGCTGGATTTCGGTGGTGCATCGGTGACAGTGGTGTTGCCGGAGCATCCTCAGCCACCAGCTCCTCAGCTGAAGCCACTAGTTCAGCCGCCAGTTCTGATGCAGCCGAAACCACCGCCAGGGCAACCACAATCACATTCACTGTTGATGCAGATGCAAGTACAGGCGCCCCATCCTTCTATACGCCCTGTGTGAGTGTCAAATTTGTAGTTTTTGGGAAAATGTGGGGTCTTGTTAATTGATCAATTTGAAATTGGCATCTTTTACATTTCGTGGGCATTGATTTTAAGGGTTTAAGTCCCTCTGTAAGAAAATATGTTTGCGTTGATGTGATCATATTATAAGCCATTTATGAATTTGGGGGTTCATTAGCTGATTTGTTATTTTACTTGAACTCTTGAAGTTGTGGTTTGGGTAAAACAGAAAAAGTAGTACTATGTCAGGTTTTGAATTTCAGTTATGTTGCTGATGAGGTATTTTGTGATTTGAAGGAGTTCTATATGTGAATTTTTAGTGATATTGCCATATGGTAACTCTGTATCTTTGGCTTCTTTGATTACTAACTTTTACCGTCTTGTGTATTGTGAGCATCATACTGCTGAAATCATTACCTCATTTTGCTTTCAATGTCATTTCTAGATCAGTTAGATGTTATCAGCTTGAATGCATTTGAGCTTCCACACCCGCAGCCTCTGGCAAATTCTCACTATGCTTTCTTCTCACACCGTCACACATGCAAGAGAACACAAATTTTATTTACTTATTTGTTTGTGTTGCAAATGTGATATGATATCCATATTATTATATCCTTCTTAGTCGCATAATGAAATCTTTGCAGGTCATATGCAAGTGGGGTCAATCTTGATATATATGAATCCTTTCTTATGTGCTTTCGCTCGTGTGTAATGTTGAGTAACAATGTGTATACATTAACGTCTAGAATCACTTTATGTATTATCATGAAAATCTTTGTATAGAAGCTCAGACTATATTGTTAGATTATTTATACTGAAACACTACACTTTCTTCATTCAGAAAACCAGAATCCCCAAGAGCACGGTCAAGACAAAATGTTGAAGTAAAAGATGGTACTCCAAAAAAGCAAAAGCAGTGCAACTGCAAACACTCACGTTGCTTGAAGTTGTAAGTACTTTTCCCCATTTTCCCTCCTCACCTGCTCTTTTGGTATGTAGAAACCGTGCATCAAGGAGTTAATACGTATTTTTGCTAATTACACAGGTTTTAAGAAAAACATATTGCTTTGACAGTCGAAAACATAATAAATCTATTTCTAATATTATCCGCGTGCTATTTCGTGTTGATGTGATTTGTTTTATAGGAGTAGGTATGAAAGGAGTAATTTAATAAACGAACAAATTTAAAGACTTTAACTTTTTAAATAACGGGCATTATTATAAGGAAATTAAAGGCAAAAATGAAACACTCTGAGGGGCGGAGGTAACATATAGAAACCTTTACGTTGGAATGAGCCATTACTTGATGAAATACTGAATTGTTAAGCATGAGATGTTGTAGGACAGTCACTTTGTAAGTAGGTTTCAAACACATAGTTAAGTCCTCTTTACACTGAAATTGGCGGGAAGATGGCAGGTTGGATTTTTTTCTTTTTTTTTTTCCTTTTTGGTCTCAAGTAGTTGTTTTCCTATTGAATTGTTAGCTGTGGAGCCATTTTGTTGTTTAATTACTTAAAGTGGAAGGTCAATACTACTCTGGCAAAAATAAGTTGTGAACCGAAAAAGTTATTACAACTTTGCTATATTCTTCTCATTTTAAATAGGAAGCTACATGTTTTTATGCATATCCTATATACTGTTCTAGGTGCTCAATGTCAAAAGAATTACTTTTTCACGAACAATCAATATATTTTGAGTTCCGTGGTTTAATGCGCAGAAGTCGACCTTGCACTATGCCATTCTGAGTAAACTATTAATTAGAGGAGTACTAAGGCAGCCATATGAGATTATTAAAATTGTATATTGACATATTTGCAACGATGTAATATACTAAAGGTTTTGTTCTCATTTTGCTTAATCTTTTTGTCTTTAACTTAAATAAAGGGATGAATGAGGAATTATTCTTTAATCATTAAGAGGTTATCATCTATAATCCTGACAGCTATTATGTAAGCTGGCAATTTTGACATTTATGTAAGGAATGACATAAAAAGTTGGTGTATACTTCATATATTTTCCTACAGTGAGATATTTGCATTAATTTAAAATAGGAAATGCTTTGTTCCAATTTGGCTTAATCTTTATCTCTTTGGATTGGTTGTTAAGGAGGCTATGAACAAGATGAATGAGCAATTTATTATTTATTCATCAAGAGGTTATTAGTAATAGTCCTGACAGCTTTTATGTAAGCTGACATTTTTTTCATGCACACAAGTATAACAAAACTTCCTATTGGTTGGCTTGTTTTGAGTCTAGTAGTCAGGGGACTGAAGCATCTGTATCTCAGGTCGGGTTGTAACTTGACATTTGTCACCTACCCAAATCCCAAAATTGGATACACAACATTCAGTCCAAGCTCACTGCTCGCCATGCGCTTGGTTTGGATAGCATATAGCTTGCTCGTGTTGCACACTTTATATTTAACGTGTATACGCCCTCACCCCTTGGCAGCATGGTTTCAAGGCTACTATGTGGTACATGGTTATTGTTTAGTGACCTTGGTGCTTAAGGTTGCACTTAGGCACTCAGGAAATGATATAGCTGTGCTCTTAAGCACTTGAAAGTTACACAGATGTCTTCGTAGTTTGATATAATGATCTCCTTGCACATATCAGTTTTATGGTTTCCTTTGACAACTTTGTTGCTTTGATTGTTTGGAAAATACTTGAAAACATTGTGCAAGTTATTAGCTGAGATAGAATTCAAACTCATTCAGTTAATATGTTGGACAGATATTGTGAGTGCTTTGCATCTGGAATATACTGTGATGGGTGCAACTGTGTAAATTGTCATAATAACGTTGAATATGAGGCTGCCAGACGAGAGGCTGTTGAAGCTACTTTGGAACGTAATCCAAATGCATTCCGGCCAAAAATAGCTAGCAGTCCACATGGAACTCGAGATAGTAGGGTATGTGGGTTCAAGAGTTCACTCGTGAACTACTTTTCTTTCCATTCCTAATAATGTGAATTTTTTATCTTCATCCTCTTTTTGAGATATTGTGTAGCTTCTATATGGCTAATAAGGCTTTAATATTGATATTTATTTTATGTTTTGGGGGATTCTTCTGAAAAAACGTATTAAGTGTTTAAATTATATGCAGGAGGAGGCTGGTGAAGTTTTAGTGCTGGGAAAGCATAATAAAGGATGTCACTGCAAGAAATCAGGTTGCCTGAAAAAGTACTGCGAGTGCTTTCAAGCCAACATTCTCTGCTCTGAAAATTGTAAATGCATGGACTGCAAAAATTTTGAAGGGAGTGAAGAGAGGCAGGCTCTCTTCCATGGAGATCATGCCAACAACATGGCATATATACAGCAGGCAGCAAATGCTGCTATCACAGGAGCTATTGGATCTTCTGGTTATGGATCTCCACCTGTGTCCAAGAAGAGAAAAAGTCACGAGCTCTTCTTTGGTTCGACAGCTAAAGATCCATCCATTCACAGGCTTGCACAGTTCCAACAGGTGACTTTTTGAGTCTTGGCACCTCTACCAACATACTTTGGGCCTTTGGTTGGTGAATTGATAATTATTCATTATATTTGGTTTTACTTATAATCAGCTTAACCTTTTCTTTTAACCTTTAAAATAGCTGCTGATCGTTGCTTACCTACAATGATCGAGTATTCTTTGGTAGTCTGCATTAGACCCAAATGAGTGTAGTGTAGCTGTTATATTTTCATTATCTCCTTGAACAACTCATTTGTCAACAGAAAAAGATATATACTTTTTTTGATAAGTAGTTTACAGAAAAACATATCAAAGCTGAATAACTCATGATAGTATATGAAGTGTCGAGATCCATATTTAATCTTATTTTTTTACCTCTCAACTCATGATAATATTTGATGTATCTCTTTTCCACATTTAACAGACAAACAATATTAAAGCTCCTGCACCCTCGTCTTCAATTCCCGGTTCTCGTGGTAATACTGCAGCATTGGGCCCATCAAAATTTACATATAGGTAGAAATAATAGCCCTTATGGAAGTTTATTTGATTCTTTTTGTGAATAAATAAAATTTGTATTCAATACTTGTTAACAAAATTAACTTGTTCGTCATGGTTTCAGGTCTCTCTTAGCAGATATCATCCAACCCCAGGACTTGAAGGAACTTTGTTCTGTTCTGGTGGTATATTCGGGGGAAGCTGCCAAGATGCTTGCAGGTATATTTATATGAATTCATGTATATCGAACTAGTTGCACCAAAATGACCTGTACATTTTTGTTGCTAGTGGGTGAACTCCAAGAGGTTAGGATAGGAGCCATTAGTATGACAACTAATATAAAGATTTGAGCATATAAAAAAGGCCGACTAAAGTAAATGATCTTTTGGTTAATACAATGCAATAATGATTCTGTGGTCAAAATGTTATCTGAACGCTTCACCTTATCCTTTAGCTGGTAATAAATGCACACCCATTTAAAAGGCCATTTATCATTGTATTCCTAATTATAATGAGAAACAAGTGAAATGATTTATCTATGTATATGAAGAGAAAATAACAACTACACATATAATGAAGCAAGTTATCAACTACACATTTATCTTGAAGTTTTTCATTCTTATCTTGCTTAAGAAGCAAGTCAATATATGCTTCCAAGGTAGGTCCTTAAACCTAATATTTCTTGTTTTACTACTTAAAGAAGAATTCTCAAATTTCTTATGGAACTGTGATAAATGGTTTTCCATCTTCCTAAAAAAATAGTCCTTGCTTGAAATTTTCTAAAGATATACTTGTACAAGTTGTATAAACCATTTCATTTACATTTTTGTGAAAATTGTGGGATCGAAGTGATAAACGTGGAAATTTTTAATGTTTGATAGGTATATATATGTGTGTGTGTGTGTATTCGTTTTCAAATAAAATTTCAGTAGCTTATATTTGTAGTAGAGACTCTTATTTTGGAATATTCAGAAAAGAGAAGGACTCATAAATTGGATGAGATAACACTGAATTTTGAAACTTGATTTTTTGGGGGGGACAATGTAGAAGTGTAAATTTTAAACATGATCATCAAACCATTACCTATCCACTTATCTAGACAAGGTCTCTTGTTCAATGTATAGGAATAACATGTTTATAAACTAAAGAACGAACCAGTCTAAATATTTTCTTACCCCCACTAGCAGACTTCTAGTAAAAGTACATCAAAAGCATGAGTATGGACAAGAGAAAGGCAAAAAGGTATGTCTCCTGAGGCTTTAAAGGAGAGACTTGTTTGCTTGGATTGTTTGACTACAGAGCTACACATAGAGGTAATTGGAGAAAATAATAACATGAAGCTGATCTATGTTTGTGCTTAAGGCTTGTTAATTTGATTTAGTAATGAAGAAGAGTTTCAAGCCCATAGCTAAATAAATACTATGTATCATATATATATTTGAGGACTAATTCATAGCCAATGTTGTAAGCATAACATTATCCTTGCAATAGATCTCAGTTACAACAGATCTCAGTTACGGATCGAACGATTGAGAAAAACTACAATCCTCAGTATAATATAGGGGTGTCCGCAATTTAGTTCTGCAGATAGGAAAAATAACCAAAAATACACTATTTAAAAAATCACTGTCCGCACAATTAAAGTTTGGAGAAAAAAAATTCTCTTTTTTTTTTACGCAAAAGAAGCCTTCAACCCCCTGCACTATATTCTTCAATCCTTCAAGCTTTCTTCAATTCTTTTTTGCATACATGTTGGGTTTTCTACGATGTGTGCTATAAATTCATGGTTCCCGTACATCGATCAGTACATGCGTGCATCTTGTGTTTGTCGATAATAAAATAGAAAGCTAAAATATTTAGCAGAAAGGATGAGAAAAGCTACGGATTCTGAGTACTTAATTGGATTTCTATCGAATTCTTTTCTGTTTAGCTTTGTGTATATCGGACCTCGCCTCAATAATTAAACATATTCAAAAAGACCCTCGAAATAACCTAATTACCAATCACTTGGATTGCATCTTTAAAACTTGTGCCTCTCTAGCAGGTTGGCGCCCGATAGAATTAAAGGTATTTTTAAGTAAAAAATATATATTCTTTAATATAATATAGCACATGTCGTAGAAGACCCAACATGTATGCAAAAAAGAATTGAAGAAAGCTTGAAGGATTGAAGAATATAGTGCAGGGTTGAAGGCTTCTTCTGCGTTAAAAAAAAATCTTCATCCGCACTTTAATTATGCGGATGGTGATTTTTTAATTATGCAGAACTAAACCACGGACGCTTCGTATTAAATTACGAATTGTAGTTCCTCTATACCATTCGATCTGTAAATGGAGGACTGAGATCTGTTGCAAGGATAATGTTATCCTTGACTATGGAACAGTCCTATATATATATATATATATATATATATATATATATATATATATTATTCTGTAAATTACAGACATTTAGTAAACATCCCTCCACGATTATGTATATATGTAAGAAAACACTGTTGCCTCAAATTTTCTCGTTTCTGGACTAAAATCTAATCATTGGTCCGAATAATGACTCATATCAAGTATATTTAGCTGGACCATGGAGTTAATGAAACATTCTGTCTGCTGAGTATATGCTTAGTCAGTTAGTTGTGTTGTTTGAGTGAGTTCAGCAATAATGTTTTGCATTCTTCGGGGGCGATTGGTCTTTTGTTAATTTTACCCTAATACTTCCAGATGAAAGTGATGCTACGGAAAAGGCTGAAAAGCAGGCAGAAGATCGCAGAGAAAGCTCCGTCACTTCATCAACTCAAGATCAGTTACGAAGCCAGAAGGAGTCTGATGTTGAAAGATCTGTGACCAATGATTGTTCTAGTGCTAACCAGACTGAAAAAATTATCCCTGATGAGTCCAGTTCAGATGGTGCAGATGTGTCAAAAGGAAGGCCAATGTCTCCTGGAACACTAGCATTGATGTGTGATGAACAAGATGCAATGTTTACGTCTGCAGCTTCTCAGAATGGGCTAATGGGCCATGGAGGCAACACGGCTTCCCAGTTGCCACATGGCCAAGGCATGACTGAAACCTATGCTGAACAAGAACGAATTGTTTTGTCAAAGTTTCGAGATTGTCTAAACAAGCTCATCACCTTTGGTCAAATAAAAGGCAAGTCTCTGTTATCCAATTATTAAATTGAAAAACATTAAATACTATCTATAAACTCAAATAGCAAGTCTCACTTTATATGAAGTGAAATAGTAGTCCAGGTAGTTGATACGAGCTCACTTTTGTTTTTGTTCCTTGTAAAAAGGCGAGAATGAGGAAGTAGCGTAAGTGTAGTTTGTATCGGAGTTTCAACTTATAAATCTAGGTTGTCGATGGACATGACATTAAACAAAATAATTTTTGAATTATACATCTTGATTTGTCTTATTGTGTGGGTACTAATGTGTTGTTTTATCCATATTACAGAAAGAAAGTGTTCATCCATGGCTCAAACAGAATCAGGAGGTGAAACAGATGCACTCAGCAATAGCACTACAAATACTAGACAGGAACTCTTTAGCAATGGTGTCCCTAGCTCTCCCATTCCGCCTACATCCAAGATGCCTCAAATGGTTAACTCTGCAGCAATAGTAGCTACTGCTGCTTCTAATAATGACCCGCATTCAAGAATTCCATTAAATTCTGAGAATGGGAATATGAAACCAAATAGTGAAAAAGGGTATAAAAATATTTAGGACAGTTTAACTGCCCGAATTGCTTCTGCATCTCTCCAGTACTGAGCCTTTATTCATTTTAGCTTCCCTTTGATGCAGCAGCTAATATACATTTGGGCCTCATTGTTAGAATAGACCAGGGTTTTACACATTTTCTTCGGTTAATTGAAATTAAATAAATTTTTCTCTTTCATTTATAGATAGTTAACAGCTGGTGTAGTTATGCACTTTATAATCATGCATTATCTTTCAGCAACCCCGACATAAAATAATAATTAAAAAAAAAAGAGCAGCAACAGCTTTCTTCCTTAAAAAGTTTAGGATCAAAGTCAATTTGAATTCAAAATTGATATAATTTATTCAACTTTTGAAGATAATAAATCTTTGAATTAGTATTAGTAGATTTTTACAATTTTTATACTGTTCAAAACTAAATTATTTCATATTAATTTTAAATTTGAAAATCAATATTAATTCTATATTATGGTACAACGGGAGTTTAAGGAGTGGTGATATCATGAGAACTTGAGAAGAGAAAGTGAGAAAAGAGAGGATAGGCAAAAAGACATGTGAACGATAGACTAGACTTTAATAAATCAAGATTACAAACTAATGAATGAAACCAAGGTGGAGCTTTGATCCAACAAAATAGGGTGAGCCAAATCAAATCAGGTTCAAAATTTGACTCATCGACAGGCTTAAGCTTTGATCTAATAAATCAAGATCACGAGTTGATGAATGAAACTGAGGTGAAGCTTTGATCCAACAAAATAGGGTGAGCCAAATCAAAATTTGAGTCATTCACAGGTCTAGGCGAGAAGAGAGGGGAGAGGATGTGTGCAACAATTGTGGTGGCACCCCGTCAGTTGCTGTAATTAATAGTTGCAATCTTTTCAAAATCATCAGAAATAATTATGCATTTCACACTAGGGCACAATTCCATCAGCTTTGTCAATGAGTTCAACCATCTCTAGGAAACTTAGGAGCATAATTTGTGCACCTATATAGTAATAATTTCTCACGTACTTGAGAAGTGATCATGGGATATTTAACATTTTGTATGACAAACATAAACAGTTGTTCTTGATAACTACACCACATGAAGTTGCATTTTGTGAATCATAAATGTTATTGCATTCGAAACTTATATCAAGTAGGGAACATATAACAGATTTTATTAAGGTACTTATTTTTATTAATTAGTATGTTCCAAGATGCTTCTTTTCTCTGAAGATTGATGTGATGTAGATATATTTCTTACAGGCGTGACTTTGATGCTGGAGACGTTGAAACTGGTGCACTCTGCAGAAAAAGAAAAGGCATCAGGATTCAGGAGTCTAGACATAAAGATGAAGAAAGGTGGAGCAATGGGGGAGTTATCTTCCGCTAGCACAAAGTCCAGTTACACCTTTACTAAACCATTGTTTTAACAGAAACAGCAAGCATGTACATGTTAGTAAACGCTTGTAAATAAATCACCATGGGACATGAATTACTAAGCCAGACAACCTTTAAAAAGGCAGTTTTGTTCTCCAAATTGTACCCAAAATGAGCTATTGTAAAGCTTCAATATACTAAACCGCAAGTTAGAAAAATATATATAGAGAGAGAGAAAATGAAAGAACTCTTACCAATGGTACGCCTTTTGTTGCACTTTCTTCCAAAAACCTGGACGGTTTATAGAAACTACCATATAATTCTGACCACTTCTTCAGACTTGTATATATATGTTTAGGTCCAACTGTGTCTGCCCATAATACAATACCTCCACTGCCAACAACAGAGATCATTGGTCGGTCAATTTAAATTGCTATCAGAATTTTTACTAAAGATTATCAGTAGACCAATAATAGATACTTAAATAAAAGCCAGGTCCACTTTTACATAGTTGTCATAATTGTACAATACGCGATACGTATCGTATGATACGGTATGATACAGAAACAATTTGATAAGCATCACAAGGTGAATTGAAAATGATACTGCATCACACGATTCAGTTACGATTCGATATACAATGCACGATACTTTTTAAGTTAGCAGCTGACTTAAAAAAGTTTTTAGGTACAGAGTAAAAATAAAACTTTTAAGCCTTCTATCATTTCAAATTAAGAGGGTTTTTTAGCACAAACATACTCTATATTGCTTGATAACCATTTAATTATTTTTAGAGTTTTATATCTTTTTCAAAATGTCGCTCTATTTTTCTCATTCAACTTTCTATAAACAGATACATAAATCTCCGTTACTAATTTGAATTGGTCTCTTTTGTTTTGTAGATTAAAGATGAATCTGAATTTTCATTTTCTCTTGTTACTCTATAGATTACTAAAATAACATCTAATAAATCAATTGGCTACTATTTAATTTTAAATTTTATTTTTAGTCTATAATAATATTTACTAAACTGCTTTTATATATAGCCAAGCTAATATGCTTGATTGTCCAATAAATTGTGTTTTATATGTTTCAATATATTACCACATTTTTTATATCGTTTCGTATTGTAAGATATCGTGACGATATGATACATGAAACACGACATTGGGGTTTTCTATACACGATACGATTCACGATTTGACAACTATGCCACCTACCCAAATTGAGCTATATTTGAAAATATAATAAGCAAGTTTTCTTTAAAAACTAGACTCTCTGTTTTTATATATGCTTGTGTTTACAACTTTACATAAGTTAATTATAAAGATAAAAATGTGTAGAAGATATTGAGAAATAGTATGAAATATAAAATATCCAAATAGTGACATGCTGGTATTGAAATGGCAATGGAAGCATAAAAGTAAATTACTTTGTCAGAGATTAGGTAAGAAGCCAGAAATACTACAAAGAGGAATACTAAGAAACCAAAACTGAAGTCATTTGTATCTAAGCACTCACCGATAAGAGGGGAAACTCATTCCGAGAACAGATGCAATGTCAAGGTCTGATGCACGAACAACTCCTTCATTGAGAACACGGCATGCCTCATTCACCACCGGAAAGAGGATCATCTCCACAACTTCTTGGTCAGAGAGGGATATAGGCTGCCACTCAGATTTTGTACACACATTAGTAAATGTTCACATGTTCATAAATTGTTTAAAAAGTACAAAATTTAAATTTCAGAAGTGGCACATAACACATCAAGTCGATAAAGAATAACTATCATGCATATTATCACAAAACATGTTCTCACTGCATATCATACCTTTCCTCCAGGCATAATATTGGTGATCCTTCTGGCCTCCTCTATAATTGGTAGTACCGACGAATCAGGTTTTGGCTTGCTTCCCTTTTGATAAATGTAGTAGCCTTTTCCATTATTTTTACCTGCAACACGCATCAAGTGAAAAGTGATGCAACACCCAGAAACATAAGCAGTAATGATGCAGATGAAAAATATGATTAGTGATTACCATTGCGCCCACTTTTTATCAAAAGGTCAACCAAAGGAGACCTGAACGTGCGATCAGCAAAAGCGCTTGCAAATATTTTTGATACAGCAACAGCTACTCCATATCCAGTTAAATCCTGAAGCCTGTGAGTATCATCATCTATTTCGACCCCTCCTTTTAACAGCACATACGGATGCATGCAATGAAAGCAAATCAAATGACTTTTATTCTGATCAATCCTGACTATCTGAGTTTCTGAGAAAGCCCATCTAACAAATATTTGTCGTGCAAGTGTAATTACAAAGACAACATGTTATTACCATCCATCTGAACCCTCCGCGTGTGCAGTTACATGTACATGTTTTTCTTATCTTTCTTTTTCATTAGAATAAAAACAAAAATATCTAATGCCCTTTGCTTAAGAAGAGGGAACATATTAGGGGTATGAGTGATTGAGTGGCATGAGTCGGAAATATACAAATCTGACTCTTATTATAAACTTATAAACTGTGTATGTCCTCCCTCCACCAGAAAATAAAGGTTACGATCAGCAGTGATACATGTATGAATTCTGACGGTTAGTCCCTGTCTAATTACATTGTTAACATCCAAGGAATGGAATAGAGTAGGGAATGGAATAGATGAGGGAATGGAATAAGGAAGGGAATAGAATGATTTTTTAATATTCCATATACATGTTTGGTTGATGTTATGAATACATCTAAGAATGAAATAAATAATTAAAGAACTCAAAACACCCCTAAATGTTCAAATTTAACTTAAATTCAATTTATATTAAAAATTAACACATATTTCTATAGATTTTTTTATAATTATATTTTCTTTTTTTTACTATACTTTTTCATATAATTTTTTTTATATATAAAAATGTTTATATATATAAAATATATATAAAAGGGTAAGAGGTGTATATATAATCACATAATATTATTTTTTGGGGTGGGGTGGGGTGGGGTGGGGTGGGATGGGGTGGGGGTGAGGGGTGGGAGTGGGGTGGAGTGGGGTGAGGTGTATACATAATCAAATAATATTATTTTTTTGGGTGGGGTGTGTGGGTGTGGGTGTGGGTGTGGGTGTGGGTGGGGTGGGGGTGGGGGTAAAGGGGGTTTTTTGGGGTGGGTGGGGTGGGGTGGGGTGGGGTGGGGAGTGGGGTGGGTGATGGTAAGAGTGTATACATAATCACATAATATTATTTTTTTTCGCAGATCGATAGATTGATTGAATGAAAGAACATGAAACTCTATTTTATTTTTAAGAGCATATTTGTCAATTACTTAAAAATAATAGATGGAATAAGTTATTCCTGAGTCCCCTTCGAGGAATAAAAATTATAATTTTAAGTTAACACCTCTTCCACTAGGAATAGGTTATTCCGTTAGAATAAACAAACCAAACAACATTTTTATCTTTCCAATGGAATGATTCATTCCATTCTCCCTCCTATTCCATCGATCCAAACATAGCATAAAAATATAATCAGCCAGGCAGAAAGCGAAGTACAATGGCATATTTTTGTCAATAGATATGCTTGGCTACGTTCATGACCTACAGAGCAATTACATAGAAAACATAGGCCTTCTTCCGCTCCATCTGTTTGATAGTATTTGGATTTTTCAGACGATGGATAGACAACATGTCTGCTAGTTAGTCATTAGATAATCAATTGAAACTAACGTATAACTTGTTAATTCGCACCAAAGCTGAATACCACCCCACCCCCGTGAAACCCTTTTTCCCCTCAGCCCCATGTGCAACCCCAAAACACGACCCTAAGGCAGCATCAGAGTTCTCATTTTTCACTTCTTCATTAGCATCTCCAGAGAGGGAAATATACATTCTGTACTGTGACAGCATGCATAAATAAGAAGACATGGAATTGCATAATGTAATGTAATGTAAAAGAGAAGAACATTACTGGAATGGACCCATGGGAAGGCCAAAACTGCTAATCAGCCTGTCAATTCTGAACACATCCACTCCCAAGTTGACTAAGATATGTGCGCTCTGGCCATACGGAAAGAATGTCCGATTGACAGCAAAGCCAATACAATTTCCCACCACAATAGGAACTTTCTAGATGGCTTTGCCAACTGTCATAAGATCAAGAATTACTTGTGCAGAAGTTTTCTCCGTCCGTATAATCTCCAGAAGAGGCATCACATGGGCAGGACTGTTCAATATAGAATAATAATTTAGTATGCAAGATATCACATTATTAAAAAAGCTAATATATACGTTATAATAATCGTATCTTAATAAGTGACACAGACTAACATAAAGAAAGAAAAAGAAGTATGAGCTTTTTGTACGTGAAAAGGATGAACTTAACTTTTCTCTGCGCATCTATCAGCTAAATTATGATTGATTGATTTGATTTTAAGTTGAATATATATATATAGAACTAGGATCCTGTCCGGGACCGGACAGGCTTAAAATACGGACCCAAATTTTTATTTTTACTTTGCTTTTTTTTTTAAACAACTAAAAAAGTTTAATTTTTTAATCGAAATTTTTTCATAATACTGATGTTTTAGGCGTGATTTGGATCATATATCAAAAAAAAAAACGATCAATGTATTGTTATGTATCCAAATCACAACCTGTATATATAAAAATTCAAGTTCCATAATTATTTATTTATTTTTTTTAGTTGTTTTAAAAAAAAAGCAAAAAAAAATGTCCGGATTTTAGTCCGATCTGGAAGTCCGGACCTGATCCGGCCTCTCTCTATATATATATATATATATGCATACACACACATATATATCAAATCCATATATATTACCAGTGTTTATCAAATATGTTTTCATAAATATAACAAAGAAGTCACTGTCGGAAACTTTACTCGTAGGACCAATAAGCAAATACGGCAAACTTCTATATAGTTTTTTGGTCTCGTCTTTGGTATAAGCCTAGAATTTAATTACTACTAAAACACTTTTTAATGTACAAAGAAAGAAAGAAAAAAACGGAGGAAAAATACCATTTTTTTAGGCTTCTACTAAACTTTGAACTCTAAATAAACTATACATTGAAAATATAAGAAAAACAATCATGAATAAATAATAATTAGTGTTAATTAATATTTTATATATATATATATATATATATATGTTACTATAATTTTGTTTTACATATAAAAGCTGTATATTAAATTATCAGAAGAATAATTAAGTATAGGTGGTGACTTTCACGTAAAGATCAATAATCAATACCTTATGCGTCTTACTACGCAACTAATGCCAGACATTGTCATTTCTTACTAGGGTAGATTCAGCAGCTTTTAACGCAGAATACCTCCGCCGTAGTTATTTTTATAGAAAGATAATTTTGTCGCTTTAACTACGACAATACTTCAAGATTATTAAACTCTAACGATTGATTGGTGCATTTAATATTAAAACCAAACGAATATTTTTATAACAATCATGCTACTTTTACAAAATTTATAAATATTACCCACAACTATTATATCAATTTTACTCCATAATATTCAAAAATAATATTTATAGAAAATTCATCTTTATTTATAAAAGTTGGGGTCTTACATTATTTGTTTGTTGCATATTACTATAGGATTGTTGAATCATACTTTGCATTCGTTCATGGGAAAACTTATTATTATTTATTTTGATAATATTCCGGTTTGTGTCAACAATTTGAAAAATGTGTTGAGTTTGTTGATGATGTTAAATATGTTATTGAGTTTTGTGGCCTTTTTATTCCATTGATGAATCAACATATATACCATTACTACATTACTCTAACCAAATATCTAGATTCAAAACATACTTACATCTGATATTTTCAAAAGATACAAATTTCCCAAACCAACTTACACAGCTAGCTTTGAATTGTGAAGGGGGAGCTATCCAAGTATGGAACCAACGTGAAATAAAAGAAGCCATAGGTTAAGAATGATTTGGCTTTTCATACCATGCCTCACAACTTCTGATATTAATAATAATAATCTTTTAAATTTTTTTAGATATTACAGTTATTCAAAATTATAATTTTACTAAATTTTTTTGTAATATATAACAAGACTTCATAAAAAACACTTACAAAACATAACATGCAAAATTATATTTTAGATTGTAATTATTTAATTTATCTTACATAAAAAGTCTAATCTAATGGTTATAACCCACTTGAACTATACATGCCATTTAGTATTAATTTTTTAGTCATCAAAATATTGTTAAAGCTATAACTTAATTAATGGTGGTAACTTAGTTATCAGTGATATACAATCCGTTTTCATAAGTTGGAATTGTATTATTGCATAAGTTAAGTTGTTGTTGTCATAAGTTGGAATTGTATTATTTAATATTATCACATATAAAATATTTTTATGAGTTTAAATTTGATAAACTTATATTATTAATAAAAAATTAATATAAAATAATTTTTATGAGTTTAAATTTGGTAAAATTATAACGTATAAACAAATCGTATTAAAATTATGATATATTATTAAAAAATATTTATGTTAAATAAATTAATCTAATTGGAGTGATTTGCGATGATTTTTAACACGGTTTTTATATGTCAGTGTATCAATTTAGAACCTTTTTTTATTATTTATTTATATATCAGTTTTTTTTTTTGTAGGGGATTATTCTTTTTTATTTATCTCAAATAAGAGAGAGGATACGACGGCGTTCAGGATATAGAAGAAATCATTTGAAGAAGAATACTGGTACTGAACTACTGGTACATAAAACCCTACTAAGAATAGCTTCCTTTATCAATGGCGTCTTCAAAAGTTATGTCAAGGATATGTTCTCGTCTACAACCTTTGTCTCTCAAGCTCTCCAACAAGAAAACTTCATTCTTTCTCTCTCCTGGCATTTCACTCATCAAATCCAGCTCTCAATCTCAAGCTCGTCGCTTTTCAAGGTTAAATTCTAAAACCCCTCTACCTCTCTCTGTCATGTTCGTGTATATTTCAAAGTTCAGCTTATTTTTGTGTGGTGTGGTTAGATTACCGGTGGAATTGAGCAGTTTGGAAACAATGATGCCATTGCACAGTGCGATAGCTTCAGCTCGATTGCAATCGAGCTTGTCAATAGAGTCTCAGAGCTGGTGTTTAGTTCCTCAAGGTTTGATTTCTTTTTTCTTTTATTTATGTATTTTTAGATTCATTCTTGAAATTAGAGCTTGTTAATATTGCTTGCAATTGAGAACAATTGATTCAGTTTGGTGTTATTTGGCGTTAAGCTGTTTGTTTTTTGATTTATTGGGCATAGAAATGAAGGTGTTTTGGATTTGATTCAATATGTTGGTTGAAATTAGGTTTCTAGTTTTTGGCATGTGATGGTTGAATAATACTTAGATGCAGATGTTGTTTCCATATGCTACTGAGTGGGAAAGATGACATGAGAGAAAGAAGGGAAAATGCACTTTGAATAATTTAGGAGTTTGTAAGGTGGGAAATTGAGGATACCAAGAGTTGAAATGAAGAATGTTCATTGAGATGGATTGAGAACTGTTCAAATATTTTAGAATTTGACTTATTTTGAAGCATTAAAAATAAAAGTTGAGTTCCTTGAAATTAATCCTATGATTGCTTGTTCCAATCCCCATACTTTGTCCAAATTGACATATCAAAAAAGTATATGCAAGCATAAATAACATTAAATTTACCTATGGAAACTGCCCAAACACTTTGGAGAAGGCCTTCTGGCACCAAGTCCTGTAGTTCACATGTTTATTTGTTTGAATATATTATTAGGAAACGACTTATAGAAAAAATGTCAAATCTTATATGCAGAAAGGGTTAGCCGATCACAATCTTTGACGTACTTATGTGAACTCATGCTCTGGCCTCTCTGGTATGACTAATGGACATTGTTCTTATCATAGCATCATTGGGAACTGAAACCTTTTTCTTTCCCATAATAACTTTTACGAGGTAGAAACCCTAACAAAACCCAACAGCTTCAAGGTTGATGGGAGGCCAAAAGTTATAGGATTGAAGGAATGGGTTTGATTAGTGGATCTTGAGCTTGACTCTTATTTCGTATACCTAAGTGAGCCTCAACTTGGTCCCTTCTCCCTAACTAGGCTCTACTCAGGTTCACAAAAGTTGCAAAGTTGGGATGCAACATAAATTTTTACCTTTTAAACATATGTAATTCACTCTAGTTTTTAAGATAACACTCACAATGATTCATGAAATTTCATCGTCCTTGCTAGTTCATGTGATAATATAAAGTTCTACTGCTATGTTTTGGTTATATTTGTACCTCACGTATAACCAAGAATAAGACTTAGTTGAAACAAAATCTCCAATGCTGTTGGCGTACATTTCAGAATTCATTTAGTGTGCTAATCACTAATAACCGACTGGCTACCTGCTAGCCAGGCTAAGAGATAAATTCTTATATCAGGAATAATATTTTTCTGCAAGTCTGCAACCAATGGAGCCAAAGTTAATGACATATTTTGATAAATCCTAGTAATCATAAATCAGAAAAATAGTGGGAAGCATGCTTTCCTAGACCCAAGTATGTTGCTCCGGATGACACATTTCTTTTTTAATTAAGTCTAAACAACAAATTTCTTATTGAAGGGAGTGAGGGAGAGTCCTATATTTGTTGTCACGTTCATAAAAATAGTTTCATCATCTTCTTGCTTTAGAAAATTTGTATTTTCATTTACAAGCTATAGGGTTTTACCGTATGGGGTCGTGAGTTGTCTGCTTACATAAAAGTCTTACCCCTTGATAAAATTCCCATGGGATATCATCTAGTGGACTGTTGAAGTCCTTAAATGGTAAAAATAACATATCAGCTTCTCTTGTAAAAATCATGTTGAAGGAAGTTTTGAAGCTGATATTTTGACAACTCTATTGACCAGCCACAAAGGAGTGACTTCTTCATTTTCCCACTTTTCTTCTTGGATGGATTTTAAAGAAGCTGTTATGCTGCCTAGTTGATTTGCAATAGTACTTTTTCCTAACATTCAACTAACAGACAACCTCCTAGCCAACATTCAGGAAGGAGGTTGCAACCCTATATAGTAAAATCACCTTTTATACCTTTATCGACTAAACTACTCTATGCTGTGCACATAGTTATATTATATGTTCGATTATTTATTTGTTTTCTAATAGTTTTGCTTAATCCATTTTGTAGGCATCTCAATGCCTTTATGACAGCATCTTCTTGGCAATTTGGCTACGCAGATTCTTTCAGTGGAATAGGAATGTAGGTAACTATTTTCATTTTTCTGACCTGAAAGCTCTGAGAAAATGTATCCTTTCTTTTAATAGCCTCTGCCTCCAATGGTGTGATTAGCTCTGCAGTTTGTTTCAAATGTTTTATGTAGTCCAATCTCCAAGAGGCCGAATTAAGTTTTCATTTACCCTGATACTGTTATTATACCTTCTATGAGAGGGTCCAGACAATGAAGTTTTGTTAGTTTGTTTTTACTGTTATCTGTATGATATCTTCCGATGCTGCTTTTCCACGTGCAACAAAAGAATCTCGCTTAAATGCTATAATCAAGTCAACAGAGCAGCTAGTTTTTGGGCCTGTTTGGATAACTAAAGCTCTTATCCCTTTAATTTAGTGTAGCAAAATACCCACCAAAGTTGGGGGTGACCTTAACCCTAACTAGCAAGGTTTAAATTCTTTAATGTTTGACCTAATTCATAAAATTGGACAAACCTAAATTCAAAGGTATCACACATATAGATACTGTGACCAAGGCAGACTCTTATTGTGTAAATTGATCGCTGTAGGTTTTAGTTTGTTATAATTTTTATAGTTTCCAGGTGAATAATATCAGACAAAATCAGTAAATTTTTCCTAAAAAAAGCTAAGCATGTTTGCTGCGAAATATAACTTAAATTATTAGTCATCGACTCCTATAATCCTGTGAGAAAGTGTAATTTCTTCAACAAAGTTCAGACAAAGCCTCTATTTGAATTTTTGAATTGAATGGAGAACAAACACTGAGAATAAAATTAAAGTTATACGCCCTTCTGTGTAAAAGAGTTAATTTTTTCCTGCAAATTTAGAAATTATGTAAAACATGTGTAGGCATAATTTTGGATGATCTCTTTGAAGATTAAACTAAAAATTATTATTTAAAAACAATGTCGGAAATAATTATGACTCAAGTGTATTTTATGTAACTTTAATATTTAGAAAGATTAATAGTGATATTAATAAAAGAAATAGTAGATTCTAATTTATAGTGGAGGTGTTACCTTTATCTTATCTTTCATGAGACAGCATTAAAAAGTCAAACATAAAATTTAGGGAGAATCCCAAACTTCCGACAAAGAACAGAAGCAAGGGTGCAAACCAACCTGTGTTGAGAGTATACAATCTCACATCAGATGGTTTAATCTTCAAATTTGACTCTATTTACTGTTAATTGATTTTAACGTACTTGCTTCTACATGTTAATAAACCTTTGTTTGCCTTTATGATGAATATGTTGCTCAAGAGGATGAATGCTAGAACATGACACACACACACATATTGTTCGGCTAATTGTATAGCAACTTAAGCTCTTAGAGGAAGTCTTTACTAAGTTAAGCTTTTGGAAGGCAAAAGGAAGAAAATTTTGAAAATAAACCAAACCCAATAGTGAATTACACTTATAATTCCCTATCGACCACAAAAAGGAAGAACAACCAAGGGAATGCTAAACCACTAGACTCCACAAAAGGGTCTGAGTATTTACATTTAATGGGTAAAACTCTCTACACTGAAATTTTCTTTCCTTGTTCATTTGTCTTTCCCTCTCTCATCATGTTGTTCTCCTTTCTATTTCTGCACTGCTAATGGCGAGCTGTTGGACTTCTTAAGCCACTCGATTCAAGTTTATCAATGTATGAAAACCTCTTGCTGGCCACAATCTTAGTAGTTTTGCTCAAACTCTTCTCTTCGTCCTTGACTTCCCTCTCCGTATTCCAACCCATGAAATCAAATAGTGTCATTGAAGTTGGTGTTTGTGTAGGAGTCAACTTCTCTGTCTCATCCCCAGGGCTTGAGAAGTTCTGTGGTTGTGAAAATGATGAGGAGTCTAATGACAGTTCCCTTTTAGATTCTGCAAGTGATGGATCTCGAGTGATAGCGTCAGCATATAGGACATCTTCTATTCGCGACATGACTGTGTTTGCCAAGCTTTCTAGTACCCTTGAATAGCTCTCCAGAACCGAATGCCCCACATCCTAAATAATTAAGGAAGATAGAGGGATTACTCTTCGGATCATCTTGGATATACATACGAATGATTATGATAAGAAAGAAAACGAGAAACCTGTGACCTTTAGTTCTTACCTTATTGTATTGGATTTTACTAATGTCTAACGAGGATTGAGGAAGTCCTGGAAACCGCTGTTTTAGGAGTAGTAAGATGGTCTCTGCTCTCTCTTCAAAGAGCTCTCTCTTCTCCAAACTCACAGCCGAACCCCAGCTTGACTTTGCATCCTTCTGATGCATTTTCCTCTTCCAGATTACAATAGATGCTTCGATTCTATTCTTAAGGTCAAGAACTTTGTGTTCCGATGACATGTCCATACTTATTAGGAATTGGTCAGGATCAAAGAACTCTACAGTAATGCTTTTATATATTTGGTCACCGAGGCTCGATCTACCATTCTACCAAAAAAAAATATAGCAGAAAATATTCAAAGCTTAGTAACTACCTTTTCTGAGGAAGTATTTTAGTTGGAAATTCGATCTCTTCTCATACCTTGGGGAGCGTTTCAAGGTAGTTTTCAGGAATCTCCATTTCTGATAGTATTTGAGCATTTATAGCCATGGATGCTTTCAGAACTTGGTTGACACATTCTTTCTGATATTGTAGAAATTTTCGTGATGCATCTGACAGCCCATCTGAGGGAACCTTAATGGTAGGCAGCCACCATTTGTCGTCTCTCTTTACACCTTTCTCAGACTCATCAGCATCTCTCGACACATACCAGAATTCATTCTGGTCCTTGAAGTTGTCTAGGCAATCCTATAAGTTATAATTCGTTTATATTTAAGGCATAATGAATCATGTATCCTGAATATTACAATATTAAGCAGATATAATGGAGAGTGCAGGTTCTTACAGTGAGCATTGCATCAAGCTTGCGCAAAGCTGGGATGTTCATGAGTAGATCTTTTCTCTGTTGTGTGAGCATTATCTGTGAAAAGAAGTGTATTTAGGTCTAAAGTCTATTACAATCATTTGATAATATCTGAGTTTGAAGTTATACAATGCATGACATATACGGATAGATTTGACCTCCATATTTGTTCCATCTTTTGATTTTTGTTGTGAAGGGACAAATTCAACAATGTAATCGGTTACAGATAAGAGCCAATCAACTTCCTTTCTCCACCTCAATTTCCTGTCTGCAGGCATAGGCTCCAATTTTCTTTGTTCTCCGAAAGCAGAAGCTGCATCATATCAGAAAAAAGAACAATAATAGACATGCCAGAGCCAGATTCATATTTTACCCGAAAAATAAAAACAATTTTTATACATTTTTCGTCTCTTATCAAACATGCAACTTACCCGCAAGATTTGTAATGGCATTCGACAAAGCCAGAGCCGAAGAAACACCCTTGCCACCTCCTGACATGTCTTCTCCCAAAAGCAGCTTAGCAAACCTTTCCTTCATCAAGTCCATATCTATAGCCAAATAACATCAATGCAAATCGGATAAACTAATAGAAGAACATTAATAAAATCTCTGAAACTTCATTTTTGTCAGTAAAAACCTGAAATTTGTCGCTCCTTGGATGGGGGGCTGCCTGCTCTTGATCCTTCCCTGGTCAAGCCTGCGACTGAATCCTTATCGTTCCACATATTAACAACAGCTTTCTAGTTGTTGAACAGCAATCGGTTCTGATTTTGCTCCTTTGACTGCTAAATTACACGCTTATGGAATCTCTGGCGTTTCCATTCATCCAAAGTTCAACTACCTGGAAATCTAAAGCACTCTTTCAACGTGGAAAGACTTCAATTTGGGAATTATTACGCGTAATTCCTCTGGGTTTTAACCGTTCTAAAGATTCTGAAAATGGTGGATTTAGAATGAAGAATGAGGAAAAGGAAAAATGTAGAAAAACCCTTGTCTCTTGTTAGAGGCCAGAGAAGAAAAGGGAAAAGGGTTTTTCTGATTTTCCTTAGCTGGAAGAAGGGTGAGAGAGTTTTTGAGTAATTTTTGCTCTTTTGCTGTTTTTGAATTATGGAATGTAGGGTGGTAGTTTCGGTGATGAGTTGGTTGTAAGGGAATGAAGGGTGGGGTTCTTCAATGGTGCTAAAAGCCCGGGAAAGACATAAGAGGAGTAACTGCCTCATCACAACTAATTCTCTTTTTCTCTTGCTTAAATTAGGCCCAAAATTTAATCAAATCAGAGGTTGAAGTTTTCTCAAGTTTAATTTAGAAATTGTTACGGTTATATTCTTGTATTCTAGAAATCGCAACCATTTGATTTTCCTAATAGTATGATTAAGCTCAAGTCATGTATGAATTTTTATTTTTCAATAATCAAATTCTCCACTTGGGCAGTCTTTTGGAAAAAAAATACCCTAGGCAAATCAGTTATCAAGTTAAAATATTACTCCCTCCATTCCAAAAAGACTCCATTTGTCAATTTTATTAAGGAAAAAAAGAGTTTTATTTCTTTTAATAATAATATTAATAATAATATTAGATGACAGGATAACACACCGTTATCGAGTTTATTATTACATTTTTATTAATTTGTTTGAGGGTTAAAATTGAACATATACTTATCCTTGAATTTTTTGTAAAATAAGCAAAATATTTAAGCAAATCAAAATTGAACAAATTTAGGATCATGTTATTATTCACTTGCTCTCCTAAATCCAAAAACTTGAGGATTTCTCTCTCTAAATTTAGAACTGGGAGAGTACACAATATATTTGAGTGTGCCACACACACGCACACACACTCTCTCTCTCTCTCTCTCTCTCTCTATATATATATATATATATATATATATATGTACTTGTAAGATTACAACAATGAAGAAGATGGTCATTTGAAGATGAGAAAATTGAGTCTCTCTAAGGCAAAATAAATGAAAGTCCCTTGAGAATGAGAGAAATAACAGCTATAGTTTGAACCCACCACGCATTGCCAACCACACCCATATTTCTTGTCAAATTCCTGCAAATGAAATTACATATAAAAAATAAACCCCCCACAAAAATTACTTAAATGAATCAAATAGTTATGGAAAGAAGCAAAATATTTGAAATATATATATACAAAAAAGAAGCTTGTTGATGTGGGCAGGTACAGAGGTGCAGTCAATTACATGATACAAATGAAGAGCTTGTGAAGCAGAATTCATTGCATCTTCACTGGCATGTCTGTATCCTTTATTTGAGCTTTTCCTTCTCTCTCTCTCTCTCTCTCTCTCTCTCTATATATATATATATATATATATATATATATATATCCTCTCTTTTTATAGTTAGTTCTGTTAAGAAAAGTAAGAAAGAAGGTCTACATTTAATTTCAATCATTGAGCACAAACTAGGACCAGAAACTTTACTGGTAATTGCAGTACTGATAGTACAAAGTTGTAGTCGTATAGGACTGGTTCTGGTGTTTGTGGCGTTGCCTAACTTAGCTACACACGTTTCTACGTACTTTTCTTTGGACTTGACCGCGATATAAGCCCATTTTGTCATCCAATAGTTGCTCAATTGCTTCATTACTAATTTTTCTAATGGTATTTTATGTCAAGACTAAAAGTTTTGTTTTACAATTATTGTATACAATACTGTCAAAACTGTGGATCATAAAATTTTGAAAATAACGGACGGACATCTTCTTGATATTGAATTAAAATAACTCTAATTAAATTAAATTATGATTTTTTTTGGGTTCCAAAGTCAAAATCATAGTTTAAATAAAGACTTACTAAAACTTTTGACACAACTTGGAGCCTTGCACCATTATAATTTCGACTTTAAAGCTTAATTTTTTTTAGTATAATTTAAACTCTAATATTTATAAGCTCGTAATTCTTGACAGTTCAAACATAATAAAACAAACAACCCTATAAATAATATCCAAACCAAACCAAACCAAACCAAAACTCAATGGATGAGCTGTTGAAGGAAATGTGACACTTAATTAGGGAAATGGGGTTTAAATTTTAAATAGAAGATGAACGCAGTCTTCCCGTGTAGTCAATATTTTCATTTGAATTTTTTAAATTTACAATTTTAGTTTTGAATAAAAGGAAAAATATACATTATATAATACGTGTAGAGAGAGAGAGTCGTCGTCTGGTGGAATCTGTGAGTTGGGTGCGATAGATATATAGAATATATATATATATAGAGAGAGAAAAAGTTCCATGTGTGATGGGCGATGACAGATCGTCTTCGTCAATTTTAATGGCGAGAGTAGAGAGAGATCGAGAACTTCTGATACCAGTCTCTGGCTCTTCCGTCGACGATGACGCTTCTTCCGCTTCTTCTTCTCATCACTCCGGCCGTGAGGTTACTTCTCTTTCCCCTTTCTCTACTTCTATACATGTACAAGCTTGATTTTGTTTATTGATTGCTTTTAATTTTTTAAATGATTTGCCTAATTTTTTTGATTTTGATGAATTGTTTATCTGGTTGAGTATGTATAGTCATGACCTTTTAGAAAACAACTCAATTCCATTCATTTCTTGTCATACTTTTATAGGAGAGAGTAGCCTTGGTGTTATTTTATGTTTTCCCTTGTAAAATTCTAAGGGGTTTGTTGTTAACTGTTTGGCTGGGGACATTTTTGAAAATATTGGTATAGTTTTCATTCCAGATCTTTAAGTTGGAGATAAGATTGCAAATCATCTAATTACCTTATGAGTTAAGGATCACATATCATGCTTTTAGTTTCTCCCCCCTCTTTCCGTTTTCCTTTGGCATGTTTGTAAATCTTATAGTGCATCTAATTTACTTTCTTGGGCTTGTAATTCGGTAAAAGAGGAGAAACAAAGGATATAAAAAAAAAGTCATTTGGCTTCGTATCATGCTTGTGCTTTGTATAATCATCTCATAGTTGTTCTTCCTTGTTTGACTTACTGGAATTCAACGAATTATTTAATTTTGACATCATCTTAAAGGTGTTTCTTTTATGCAATAATGACCTCTCACTATTTTGGCAACCATATATTGTTAGTGAATAATGGCTTTATCTTGTATCTTATGAGTTTGTGGAACTCAGCTTAAAACAATGGAAAATAACTCGGGTGAGGCTCCGCGAGTTAGGCTCCGCACTTCACTACCCCAAGGATCTTTTACTTGGTGATGCTCCACACACCACTACCCCAAGAGTTTTTCAACCGCAGTTCAGAGAAAAATAGCTCATAGCTTCAAGTATATTTTGTAATGTTATTAAGTTGTGGGGATTACATCAATATTTATAAAGACTCAAAACCCTAATATTACTTGGGAACAATAAAAAAATGACTAAAATAACCTTACTAAATACTAAAATCACAATCACTATTGAATGTCATAAATCTCCACTAATAAATAAATAATTACATCAATTTTCCCAAAATTAACCATAACAAAACTTTCATAAAATAAATAGAATTTTTTCTTGGCTTTGGACTCTTTGTTCTCATCACTACTTATAAAGGAAAAGTAGAAGAAAGGTTTACTTTGTGATTGGACTGAATTTTTTAATCTTGCCTTTCTTCTAGCTATCTATCTTAATTTGAATTCTTGGTTGTGCATGTAGTTAGTAAAAGTAATTTCATGGCTGAATTACACCTATCTTTGTGACTTTATTTTGTCTTATGTTCTCTGATGAGAATACCACATAGACCTTATTATTTCACGTATGTGTAATTTTGACCTAATGACCAATTGAATTTTTGAAAAAAATAAGGGATTGTAGGGTCCTAGTCATTGTGGGCCATTTTCCCGTTATTGCTTTTGTGACTTGTTAGGTTTACCTTTTAGTTTATTACGGATGCCTTAAGCACACATATAAGATGAGAATATTAATTATGATCTTCCCCTGTCATGCAACACTTTCCTTCAGCACATTTTTATGTTTTCAAGCTGAATTTGGTAACTAGGAATTCACTTAAGAACCATGAAACACTTCCTCCTATATATATATATATATTTTATGTATGTTATTTAAAAGAGGTATATTATTTAAGAGGTATGCTTTAGATCCATCCTCTACATATAGAGGCCTCTTAAATAGCACACCTCTATTAAATAATATACTTTTATTAAAACTACGTCATTTTGGAGGTTCTTTTAAAAACAAATTGGGCCGCGGGGTGACATTTTTGTAAATAAAAGGAAAGCAAGTGGGACCATTCTATTTTAATATTATTTTGTTTCTAAAAAAATCTCCAAAACGACGTAGTTTTAATAAATGTATGTTATTTAAGAGAGAGATGCTATTTAAAAGGTATGCTTTAGATCCATCCTCTATACATAAATTATTTTTTATTTTTTGACTTGTTTATCTGTCCTAACACCTAGGGGTGCTCATCGGTAAAAAACCGAATCGGTATCGAAAATACCGAACCGGTACCGATCCGAAATTGTCGGAAAAACAAGAATCGAAATCAATACCAAATTACCGGTTTCGGTACCGGTTCGGTACAAAATCGGTACCGATTTTTTCGGTTCGGTTTTCGGTTATATCGCATGATAATATATATAATTATTAATAATAATTAAATAAATTTTTTTATATATTAATAATTTTTTTAAAAACTAAGAAATCATTAACTATTAATAATAATTAATATATAAAATAAAACTACAAAACATTATTAATATATATAAAAAATTAATAAAACTACTATTATATAGAAATTATTAATATATAAAAAAATTATTTAATATATAAAATTAAAAAAAATTAACTATTAATTATTAAATTATTAAATTTCGGTATTTTGGTTTTTACCAAATTCAAAAAAGTCATTACCGGTATCGAAAAGTGTTAAAATACCGAAAAACCGGTACCAAAAAAACCGGTACCGCCGTTACCGGTAAAAAACCTAAAATTTTGAGCACCCCTGCTAACACCAACAAAAAATTCTGCAATGACTTGCATTTTTTTAGTTTACTGACAAGCTCTGTATATCATCTTTTGCTCTGTAGACATTTTACAAAGTTGTTAGGAGCTGGGCCTCAAAAAAGTTCATGACTGGATGGTGAGTAAGCTTTCGTTTTCATGTGCTCTTTTCCCTTCGAATCCTGATCATGTACTATAATGTTCACAGGTTAAGTACATATTTCCAGATATTATTATGTATATTACATCGTTTCTTTTCCACCAAAAGTTATTTGTATGAATGTTCTTTAACAATATTCTTTCAGTTAGTGTCCTCAGTTTAAAACTATACCACATTTTCTTTTGTTAAAGTTAAGTCAAATTGAGCTTTAGCCGAGCATTTAATGACCCATTGTGTAAGACAATGAAGCCAGTATAGATGGATTTGAACATTTAGTGAAGACCATAAGGTCCATAACATTTGAATTATATTAACATCGGAATATTTCAAGACTCTTAAAAATTTCAGACCTTGATAGAATTAATTAAGAATCAGTTGCATTACATTTTTTTTTTGATTGGGTTGAGTTTGATGTTGAATGTACGATACTTGTGATAAAATTTGTAAAGGAACCATAAGGACATATGCGAACTGCAAATTTCATCTTGATGAACATCCATTGGAAACAACACTATAATGTAACCAAAAGATTAAACACATAATTGCAATGGATGCTTAATTTGCTTTATGCTTGTTTGCTTTTTCTGCCGTAGTTCTCTAACACTTAAATTATTTTTCAGTGTTATCATGTTGCCCATAGCAATCACTTTCTATATAACATGGTGGTTTATTCATTTTGTGGATGGCTTTTTCTCTCCCATCTATGCTCAGCTGGGAATTGACATTTTTGGTAGGTGTACTTTATCTTTTTCATCCTAGCTCCCATTTTCTCTTGGTAAAAGGTGATTATATGTCATAGATGTTGTGGAGGAAGCTTTTGCAGTACAAACTAAATGTTAGAATATGAGCATGTAGATGACCATATACACTGTTAAAGCAATGATTGGCAACTTAATATGGATGTGGTCTGCAGTCAGATTGATGTAGTAGTATCGTTAATGTAGATGTTATTATGGGGCCTTGTGATTCTTTTTTGTTGTATACATGTTTATAGTTTCAAATTACATTGGTTATAGGCGTATATGAATAAATAAATCTTTTTCGCTAGTACAAGTCACTTTAATGTTAACATTTACTCCTACTTCTTGATTAGGCCTGGGCTTTGTAACTTCCATCACTTTCATATTCTTGGTTGGGGTGTTCATGTCATCATGGTTGGGCGCATCTGTTTTGAGCCTTGGGGAATGGTTCATCAAGCGGATGCCATTTGTTCGTCACATTTACAATGCCTCCAAACAGATTAGTTCCGCCATATCTCCAGGTGTGTTTAACATTAGTTTTCCATTTTCAGTGTCTGCATAAGTTACTTTTGGCAGTGATGGGTCATAACTATTCTGACTTCTAATACTTTTACAGATCAGAACACACAAGCATTTAAGGAAGTGGCTATAATAAGGCATCCACGTATTGGTGAATATGCATTTGGCTTCATCACGTCATTTGTTGTTCTCCAGGTTTGCCACTCATATTTTTTCATATTCTGGTACATGTCATTGGGTTTGCTTCTATATTTTTTTAATTTTAAATAATACTGCCAGAAGGTGGAACCAAAACAAAAATTAAAGAAGGGAGAAAATGTTACAACCAATCGATGAATTTCCATCATAGCAACCCGAACTTCCTAAATGGATTGGATAATTATTCCTTCCCCCTAACCGAGAATAAACTTCTAGTGGGGTTGATTGCCCCATCCATCTCCTGCTGCTTATAAAGGCACATAAACAACCATTTGATCCCCGTCAAAGTCTGCATTGAATCCTTTATGGACTAATGGATGTAAACAAATAGCACGACCTTCCACTAAAACAGGCTGGAATGTCTGTATGTCTAATCTATGCAGAATCGACACAAGAGAAAAATAGAAATTTAACTATTTCCAGAATACCCCGACTCTACTTTTGATACCCCCTAGAATTGTTCTTTCCTAAGAATTCTCCTATTGCAATGTTAAATTCCTGCACTAATACCCGGTCCATAGATAATGCTATGTCCTAAATACTCCTCATTCCCTTCTATTGGTACCCTTGCACCTTTTAAATTTTTTCTCATTACTTCATAAGCTTTTCCACTTCCAATAAAAACATATCGATTTGGTACATTTGCAATTGTCTGAATCTGATGTGTACATAGATAAATATATTAGACATGCTAATCAGTATATTGTAACGATTCAATTTTATCTGATGTGTATGTTTCATTATATTTTTTTATTTGGTTTGACCAATCGTAGTTTTTGAGGAAAAATTTAGAGGTCACTTCCATTTGATAAAGATGATAAAATAAATTGGGGAAGTGTAATGCCTTAGGCTATCTGGCTACCTCTAAAGAATAGTATTCGTAATGAGATGGCATGTGCTTAGATATTAGAAAGTAAAATTATTCAAGGACATCTATCACATGCATGTGGACAGATGTTACTTATCAAAAACCTATAATGTGGACAGTGCTACTTGATTTCCTTCTAGAGAGTAACTATTTTTAGATGTTATAAATGCAATATACAGTAAAACCCCTATTTAGGAAAACTCTATATAAGAATAACCTCTACAATATTATAAAAAAATTTGGTCCCAATTTGGGCCAGTTATAAATAGGAATAACCTCTAAATTGTAATATGTTATATACTTTTTAAGTCCCGTATTAAGAAACTATACCTCTATATAATAATAATTTCATATATATATATATATATATATATATATGAGAGAGAGAGAGAGAGAGAGACAATATTAATTTTAAAAGACTACATTTTCTATAAAAGACTACATTTCCTATAAAAGACTACATTTTCTTATAAAAGACTACATTTCCTATAAAAAAATCACATTTTCCTATAAAAGACTACTTTGCATAAATATTTTTTGAATAATAATTATTAGGGAGTTTTTATTGATATTTTTGTTAAAGTGGATATTTTTGGGTGTTCGAAAAATATTTTGTACCAATACCTCTATTTATTTAGTAATAACCTCTCAATTAGAATACAAATAGTTTGGTCCCAAGTCTATTCTTAAATAGAGGTTTTACTGTAGTTCTTATAACCAACTAATATTATAGTTGAAATGCATGCCATGACTTGGAGATCATGCTTTCTGAGAGGGTGTTTGACATTGCATGCCCCCATACCCCTCTTTCAATAACTGTATGTGAAGACTTGATTGATGATTACTTAATGCGACTGTTACATTTTGTTTGACTTGGATGCTTTTTTCTTTATCCTCTTGGAATCCAGAATTACTCAGGTGAGGAGGAGTTATGCTGTGTCTACGTCCCCACGAATCATCTTTATATTGGTGACATATTCATGGTCAATGCCAATGATGTTATTAGGCCAAACTTATCAGTTCGGGAAGGAATTGGTATGTGATTGATTGCACTTTACTAAATTTTTTGGAATAAGTCGAACAGACTAGGTATACTTCTGACTGTGCACAACTCGCCTTACATGTGTTAGATAGGACTTTGGCTCATTGGTCATAAGAAAAGAGAGGAGATTGTGATCTTTCTTTTTAGTATGTGTTAGCATGAGTATTGTAATTTACCACCCTTGAGGGGAGGTTAAGTCTTAAACATCTAGTTGTGGGGGTCATGGATACGTGTGTATTAGTTTCCAGGAAGCAAACTAAAGGAAAAGAAAAGCAAAAGTGGAAATATATAAATTTCTTATACAAGCTTATTGATTTGTTTTACGCTTGGCCCGTCATTTGGGGTTACCAACATTTTACTTTGTTTTGATTTTGCAGAAATTGTTGTGTCCGGTGGAATGTCAATGCCCCAGATCCTATCAACGTTGGATTCAAGGACTGTTCAGGTGGATAGGAGTAGAAGTGACAGAGCCTGAGAAAAGGAAGACATTAGCTTCAGTAGAGTTGTTTACTTGTCTCTTTCTTGAGATCCAGATGTCCAAGTGTTTGATATGTGTTGGTGTCTTGGAGATATCGCCGACGATTCAGATTTTTACCATTTAATTGGTCAAATGTTATTTTGTCATCACAACTGTAACGTTGAGTGCCTGTAAATGTAGGGAGGTAGAGCTTGCTTGAAAATATAGTGGATTTAGGTTTATGTTACAATCGAATAGGTTGTTTGTCTTTGGATTATTGTTTAACTTGTAGTAACTGTTGCTCATCTTCTCTTCTCTGATGGGTTTCCAAATTTTTAGTGTTGTGAACTGTAGTTGAGTTCTGTAGATAAGAAGTATCATTACTGTTGAGGAAGTTGTAAAAGTTTGCAGCAAAAAAATATGGTTTATGAGCGGAGGGACTATTCTTCGGTTGCCATTTTCAAATTGTTTGATTTGTTCAAACTATTACCATTTTGGAATAGAAAATTGATATTTTCATAATATTTTTTGATAAATACCGTTGCTGTATGGCAACGGTAATATCATTTTATTTTATGTTGTGCATCTATAATTCCATTGGAATATTGACAGCAAAATCAGTGGCATGAATTAAGTGGTCTGATGGCTTGACTTGTTTCATCCTTTGGCACATCGATGTTGCTCAAGTTCTTTGTTGAATGTTATCTATAAAAACCAAAGAAGACTAGAGCCAAATCCAATTTGAATCTAAAACCATTTTGTTTTACTTTCTTTGGGTAGAGTTTTGTTCGAGTTGTGTATAAGCCATTAGCATAATACGGAGGAAAAATTGATATATATTATGAATGTTTATATCCATTTTTTAATAATTCTATATGTTTCGTTATTGTAATTTGACACAAATTTATTGAGTGATCTATCCAATAGTTGAACAGGAATCATAAAATGGTCTGAATTGTGTTTCCTGAATAGTACTCCCTTTTATTCATATTAAGTGTCTTTTTAGAGTTAAGCACACTTATTAAGAAATAACATAAAATGTATTTTGTATCCCTAATTAATTATTTCTCTTTCCACAATGGTACATGGAATTGCATTTACTAACCATATTAAATAGAGGGGTAAATTAGGAAAAAATAGTGCAATATTGCATAGGGATTCCAAAATAACACTTATATTGAATAAAATGAAACTCTCCAAAACGACACTTAATATGAATAGGAGGGAGTAATAAATTGAGATCCACCTCACGTGATATGGATGATTTTTTTTTATTGTAACAAATTTGAAGGAAGTCAGATTGAATAAAAAATTGGCCCATATTCTGGTTAGTAGAATTGGACTCTACAAAAACAAACGGAAGGAAATAGCCATGGCAAGTGGGCTTTGTAAGCCCATACGAGAACAAGGGAAGACGGGAACCCTAATCTTACTGTTAGTCCCCTACAAATACCAGTTGTACGCCAAAGAAATTGCAGCAGTATCCTTCTCTTCATTATTTTTTCTACACATCGGTATGTTTGTGTGTTATTTTGAATTATTCATTTTCAATACAATAAATCTTATCAAAGTTTGTTAATTTATGGTAGTAGTAGGATGTATTTTTTTTAGTGTATATCTGTGTACAATAAGCCGATGCTCTGGAAAATAAAATAAGAATGAAGGAAGCATGGTAATGTCCACAGAAATTGAGCTTCTTTTGGGTCGTCATGTCTGCCCCCTCTGACTCCATCTTGATTAGGGGGCCTGGATTAGACCCACATCTCTCTCTTTTGCTACTCTAATTTCTTCCTTTTTTTGTTTTTTCTACGAACAGACTTTTGAAACATCCCTAAACCTGTGGTCCGTGGTTGCTATGGCGAGTTAAACTTAAAATTTTCGAATTTACTTGAAATTTTTTATTTTACGGTTCTCAAATTTTCCTTTCCTTTATGACTGGGGTTTATTTTCTTCCTTTTCCTCTCTCTATATCTATCTATATGTGTGATGGTTGTGTATTAGATTGATTCTGTTATTACAGATAGATCATTTTTCGGTCTGTGTATTGATATTATATTGGTGAATTGATCAAAATTAAATTTATGTTAATTACTCCTGTATTTGATTGTTGTTATTTTTCCGACTAGTGTGAAATGGATCTGATGGTATGAGGGACAAAGATGAATATGTGATAGGTCTCGTTCGTCGTAACGGCAGATTTTTCTGCCTTGCCGACCATTCTGATATATCACCACCCATAAACTGAGCCCCTTAATTCCTCTAAAAACAAAGATTTTATTGAAATTGTTTATCGGCCAATGATTTAAAATTAAATACAAAGACAAGCATATGTCTGAATCATGCTATGTCGAATACGTAATCTTCTCTATGAGGCTAATTATGGATAGTTTTTTTGATTAATTGTGTTTCTTTTTGCAATTTAGTGTTTGTGTTTTGCCAATGTTAAATTGACTAATTCAATATTTGATCTGTATGATCTGAGTTTTGTGTATTATGTAATTATTATGATAATTTATGGTTACAACAATATCCTTCCTCATGAGGTTTTATTTTAATATCTTATTTATTTCATAATTTAACTTGTTTTTGTTGAAAAATGTTGTATGATGATCAGAAGCATAGTTCAAATGACGATCTTAATGATTATAAATTTGATAGTCTTTCGCTCCTATCTGATGACACTGATTTGGTTCAACAAACTAAAGGTGTTTGGAAAATACATTTAAAAAAGGTAGTTTGTCTTTGGAAAATTAAAAACACTTATTTTAATTGTAAATTATTTAAACAGAATGTTCTCATAAATAAATATGAGTCATGGTTGGTAGGGCTGAGCAAGTAATCAAATTGGAATCGAAATCGTATTAAAAATTGCACGAATTGTATTAATTAAAATTGTACCAACGGTTTCGGTGTATGTGGCGGTTTTAGGTGAGTTGAATAACTAAATTTACGGTTCCGGTTTGGTTATTAATTAAAATCGCACGCATAAAATTGAAATTGCACCGTGTGTATGTATGTATTATCTCTAGTAAATTCTAAAGTTACTTTTTATTTGAACACGCTCAGAAAATACTCGAGTCTTGCATTGTTATTTTTTCACCAATTAAAAAAGTTAGAGATAATAGAGTCAAAAATTAAGCAATTAGGTTTTAGAATTTCAAATTTGTTTGATGCGTTATTGGAGGGGTTTATAGTTGGGCATGAGCATTTGATGCATTGGTTAATGTCAATACTATAGTAGTAATAGTCTAATCGATTATTTTTCAAATTAGGTATAGTTAGGATTATATTCTATATAAGTCCTCTCTATAATATATGAGATAAAATTTCATTCTATCTCTATTATATACTTTTAATTTTTGAGGAATTAGATAAATATTTTTGCTTGTGATCGAATATATGGTCTCTGTTGTTTTATATAGAGTATGTTTTAGTTTTAATGTTTGATATAGTTCTTATTGTCGTCTTTGTTATTAAGTTAATTCCTGATTTAAGTTTTATATTAAATTTTATTGAAGGCTTAAATTTTTTTGTTGTTTCAATTATTTTTGGGCAAAATTGTCACAAATTAAAAAACTGCATGCATTACTTTTAAAATCGCACACTTTGAAATTGTACCGCATAATTTTTTTAAAAAAACGTAAATTTTTAAAAAAAGTATTTTTTTTTAAGAAAAACAGATTTTTAAAAATGTAATTTAAAAAAAAAAAAACAGATTTTAAACATAAATTTTTTTTAAAAAGCAGATTTTAAAATTTATGTAAAATTATATGCTTTTAAAAAAATTATGTTTTTTTAAAATCTGTTTTTGAAAAAAGATTACGTTTTTAATAAATTTACGTATTTTTAAAAATTACGTTTTGAAAAAAAATCTGTTTTTAAAAAAATGTTTTTTTAAAAGTTACGCTTTTTTTAAAAAATTATGTTTTTTTAAAAAAAGTACGTTGTTTAAAAAATTACGTTTTTAAAATTTTTATGTTTTTTTAAAAAATCTATTTTTTAAAAAATTATATTTTTTAAAATCTGTTTTTTTTTAAAAGAATTATTTTTAAAAAAAGTTTCGCTTTTTTTAAACAAAATATATTTTAAAAAAATATGTTTATTAAAAAATCTGCTTTTTTTATTAAAATTATATTTTTTAAAAAATCATTTTATTTTATTATGTTTTTTTATAGGCATTTTTTATAAATAAAGATTTAATTTTTTAATTATTATTTTGAAATAGTAAGGGGTTGATTTGATTAATAATAGTTAGTTATAAAATACCATCATTGTTGGAGAATATTCGTTTGGTGTTATTATACACGTTGGAATATTCTGTTCATCTCTGGTTTAATATTCAGATTGATTTAATTATCTTCAAACGCCTTAAAATTAGGTATACGTCACCCATCTTGGCCGCCATCCCATAATACGCAGACATAAATTCAAATATAACTTACTAACCTAAGCGTAGTAGTATCTGAATCTGATATACTTATTATAAAATCGTAGAAGTGAATTTAATACAAATATTGTTTACTAGATATTATACAAACTCAAAAGTCGAAATTCTCATTACAACTATTATCACATTTATTTCACGTAATGTAAAAATGAGACTACTTAATCGCTATCCTCAGAAAGCATTTACTCCGATTCACGTTGTCTCAAATTTATGTTCTCATTTCTCAAGAGATATAAAAATGAAGAAAGTTCATAAGAAAGATTGAATTTCATTGGCCGGTGAAAAATTAAATCAAAGATAAATATTAAGACGACCAAGATAACGCAGAATCGATAAAAAAGTATATAAGAATCTTATGGAATTCTTATACTCTTTTCTTCTTTCTACTATAAACTTTCTCTATAGCTTCTCTATAATTTTCTCTGTAGTTTTCAAATGAATTGTCATAAGAAAAATAATGAATGAATGAGCCTTCCATTTATAGGAAAATGGAACGATAAGAATTAATCCATGAATCATCGCAATCATCAGATTGAAGTTACTTTAATCTGACTATTCATATTTAAAGAAAAATCTTTAAATAAAATATAATATATTCTATTTATATAAAAACATTTTACTACGCATTTACGGCGAAACACTACGCAATACTTATCATAAAACACTAGTTTGAAAAACAAAAACACTATTCACAAGATTTAAAATATTTCATAAAAGCGAGATTTTACCCATAACTAACCACATTAATCAAATCAACCCTTACTATAATCACACTATTTTATTTCACGTGAATGAGGAGACTACTAAAACTTTATCCTCCGAAATGCATGAGGATGTTTAAATGTAATAATAGAAGAATGAACGTCATGTTAAAGATAGTAAAATAGCGTATCATGCAGTTATTCCAATGAGTAAACGAAAATAATAAGATGGAATAACATAAGGATTTCACCAAGTATATAAGTATGTCCAGATACACGGAGGTTATGTATAGATATCACTTTTACGAGTGTTATTCCAACGGAATAATAGTGAATGGAATAATGAAGTTTCAAGAAAGCGAAGAAGAAAATAATGGCCCTTACCGTGATAAAGAAATGAATATAGAAGTAGTGAAGTAGCGAATCTCTTCTTCTTCTATAATTTTTTCTCTATAACTTTCTCTATATAATTTCTCTACCAGAGTTTCAATGAATTAAAAGAAAATAATGAAGGAATGAAAATTTCTATTTATAGAAAAATGGAATGATAGTAATCTAATCCATGAAGTCATCAGATTGATTTACTTTAATCGACGATTCATATTTAAAGAAAAATCTTTTAAATAAAATATAATATATTCTATTTATATAAAAATATTTTACTACGCAAACATTTTATGTAATACTACGCAAAAAAAACACTTATCAAAAACACTATGCAACACTATGCATAATAAAATATAATATATTCTATTTATAGAATAAACTTTAATAAAGATTCTATTTTATATAAAAGATGTTTTACGTTTTATTACGTTAATAATCTGAATAAAACAAAACGCCATTATCACTATAATAATTCATATTATTAATCGACAATAATGGAATGGGTGAGTGACTTCTCACATGGCGTGATAATCAATACTGGTGTGCTTCTTATGCAACCACACGTATTCGCATGTCTTTACTACCGAAGAGTAGTTCAACAATTACTACGGTAAAACTTCCGCAGTTATTTTAATAAAATATTTTTGTCGTTTTCTCAATCAAACAATAATTACATTATATGGGGTCCACCAATGATTGGTAGTTATACGAATATTCCTCGCTAAACCCAATATTCCCCGACCAATCTAATCGAATATAATATAACAAACTTGCATACTTTTGCAAAATTTATAAATACTACCCACAACTATAATATTATCACAAATTCACACCATAATATTAAAAATTATTTGACCAAATTTAAATCTTTATTGATAAAATCAGGGGTCTCACAATCTCCTCCTATGGAATTTCACCGAAATTAGAAAGTTACGATACTGATATGATAAAGAGATGAGGATACCTTGAATACCTTTTATCGTTTAAAATATTAAATTCATCTTTGCAATCCCATGAAATATTCATTAACAATTCATCTTTTAACTACGCACTCAAAGATATATAATCGTAAAATCAATAATATCGAGACTTAGACTTAATAGTATCACGACCAATGAATTATCCATGCACTACTTGGCCAAGGATATTCGTGTTTTCAATCTGATTATGATTATACAAAAGATAATCCAGCAGTGGTTATAATCATACCAAGTCTATCAATGCACTACTAAGACAACGAGATGACTTTTTACCACATCCATGAATTAATATTTCATTCTTTGAGACTCAAATTTCAATAATTAATCCATATCATCTAATCATCCCCGCACTACGCGCCAAGGATATTCATTAGTATCGCGATGAATTATCCATACTACTACCAAAGATAATTGTGTATTCATTTAGATTATGATTACATTATTAAATTATCCATGACTACTATCAAAGATAATCGTCGAATGTATTCATTAAGATCATGATGACCACAAATTATCCATGAACTACCATTCGAAGATAATCGTGTATTCATTAAGATAATCGACCACAATTATCCATGCACTACGCACCAAAGATAATCAAGTGTATTCATTAAGATCACGACCACAAATTATCCATGACTACTACCAAAGATAATTGTGTGTATTCATTATGATTATTACGACCACAAATTATCCATGCACTACTATACCATAAAGATAATGACTGTGTATTCATTAAGATTAATATTTAACAAATTATCCATACACTACATCATCGAAAAAGATAATCGTGATATTCATTAGTATCATGACCACAAATTATCCATACTTACTACTACGAAGATAAAAGATAATCGCAGTATTCATTAGATTATGCCGAACAACCACAAATTATCCACGCCATCTATGCACGTAAGCCAAAGATGATTGTGTATTCATTAATAATACGATTCACCTAAATTATCCATAATTATCATTGAATCATCACCAAAAGATAATTGCCAAGGATATTCATTAAGTATCACGACCACAAATTATCCATGCACTACTACTAAAGATAATTGTGTATTCAATTACTGGTTATGATTATCTTAGAATAATCCTCAGTTATAATCATACCAAGTCCATCTACGCATATTTCTGCCACGTATGACTTTCAACATAATATAAGCATGAGGATAATGATATAAAGAATCAATCAAATGAGATAAAGGATAAATATTAAACATTTATAATATAATTTATCCAGATTCAAGAATATCCCCATGTTTTCAATCACTTAATAATCTCATAATCTAATATCATTAATATTATAATAATATTTTAATCACTTTTAAATTTATAAACAATTTATCTTAATCATTTTACGCTTTACCATATAATGCATTTAATCATTCAAAAATGTCATACTCATAAGATATCATCACCAATTATCAAATCTCTCAAAAAATATGCATATACTCTATATAGGATTCTCTACCATAAAATCCTATTTTCAACTTTTCATTCTTCACATAACATATTTAACTCATATGTTTAGTAACTAAACTATTTTCATGAAAAATACCAAATCAGTCCCAAAAATATTTCTTTTCTGGGATTTAGCATAATATAGTCCCATGATGAAAATATATTTTTCTCGAATTTTAAAATTTATTTACTATTTTTCAAAATCAATTTCTAATTAATTCCTTAAGAAATTAGCTACCTCAAGTTTAACTCCAAAATTCCCAAATCTTGGCAGGACCTTACACATGTTTATCGTGAGCTTCTAGTTTAAATTTCATGGTCATCGGAGTTATAGAACTCTGGTTATAGCATTTTTCGTCGGAAAAACTTAAATATTGAAATAGTCATAACTTGCTCATTTTAAGTCAGAATGAGCTCATTTTTGGACAGGAGATACTTTATACCATATACTTTCATGTCCCAAAAGGCCAGAATTTTTCTCATAATTTAAGTGGCCGAAACAGCCCCTCTAAAGTTTCATGGCAGTAGCATTTTCGAAATTTACAGTTTGGCCTCCTTTGCTAAAATCAGTCCACACAAAAATCTACAACACCTTTTCCAGTAATTCCACTTGGATTAGTTAGGTAACTCATAGATCTAACTCTAGGACTTGACCAAATTCAAAATTCAAAATATAATAAGAGATATGGTCAATTAATTTCATATTACGTTTTTCACCAAAATCGATTTTCAACTCTTTGTGATTTCTAAGAAACTTTCATGTTTTTACATACTAACCAACATAACTCATCATAAAACTTACTAATACCACATAATACCCATGATTTTCATTATTCCAATGCTTTTATTATGACTTTCATCATAAACCACGAACCTGTTCATTTTAGTTGAAGAAATATTTGAGGGTTTAAGAAATGGGTTTTTTGTATTGGGGTCAATATACAAAATTGATTTCACGCTCTAGGTAGGCTAGAAATCTTCAAGAATACGTCAAGAAATTTATTAATGATAGAAATATCATTCAAAATCGCTACTCTTATCCAAGACTTGGATAAGACGTTACATTGATACCAACTGTGACTTCTATCCCTTAACCTAGATAAACCTCACAATGATACCTATAAACTTGCCATCTTCATTCACGATGTCGCCTCTGAAAGTCCGCTTTGGTGCATTCCATACAAGGAAGTCAACAACGAAAGGTTCGGGCTCTTTACTTATGGCTTGATATGACAATAATTAACTTTAGTAGTTTGGTTACTTGAATTCGCATAATAAGTTGGTTATGAATATAAAGTTAACAACCTTACGAAAAGCATGATGAGTAGTTAACCAATTGATTCTAAAATCACATCAAAGGCAAGTATTTTCAAAAAGATAAGATCGATGTGTAACGTGAAAGTGTTTATTTGAATCAAACAAGATTTAAAATAGTAAGCGGTAACGAAGGCTCCTACTAACGAAGTTTCAACCAATAAGTCAAAGTCTAACTTCTCCTGAGTCAAATTTAAACGTTGAACGCAACTAGGAGAGATAAAAGAATGGGTAGAACTTGTATCTAATAAGGTATAGACTTCGCAAGAATTTATAATTAACTAACCCGTCGGCTAACTTCGTTCGGGTTACCCACTTTTTGAGAAGTCACTATAGAACAACGCATTCTTCCCGAAAACCATCGATTATTTGAATTTTTGTCGATCAGTATCCGCCTTTGGTGCCACTATCCCAATTGGACTTGACTTTTGCAAGCACAACATTTCAAATTGAGCTAAATTACCTTCTCTTTTTGCAATTTCCACTTCTTTTATCTTTGCCATTGATTACTTTAATATCTTACCGAAAGTGGTTACCATTCTTAACATGATAATTTCCCCACGATGGTTATCATTGTTCGATCTTCAATTGCTTTGCTCACCAACAGATTTTGTAATTGATTATTATCTTATTGTTGGTTGTTACCTTTTGTTTGACTTTGAATCAACACTCTCGGGTGTGCAATTAGTTCTTCATTCACTCGTGGATATCTCTAATTTTTCGGATGTCATTCTTAAACATTAGTGTCACAAAACAAGGGTTAATTAACATATCATATATTATGCCATTTCCATACCCTCACCGACCAATTAAATACCAAATAAATTTAGGTAGGTCATACTAGCGAAGGAATTTCCGTCTCTCCCTCCTAGTTCTTATCTCACATCTCACCGAGGATCATATCCTAAGCTCGATACCAACCGTGGCGCCCCCAAAATTAGGTATACGTCACCCATCTTGGGTCGCCACTTACATGGTACATAAATTCAAATACAACTTACTAACCTAAGCGTATGGTGTACAATCTGACATATAAACTATGAGTTTGAATACAAATATTGTCTACTAGATATTATACAAACTCAAAAGGAGTCCTCATTACAACTATTATCACACTTTTTCACGAATAGGGAGGACTACTATTGCTATCCTCTGGACCATTATTACGTTCCCCGACTCGTCTCAAATTTATGTTCTCATTTCTGAGAGAAACGGTGAAAGAAAGGTGAGCTCAACTAGCCCAAAGAAGAAATATTATGACTAAGATAATGCGAGAATAAATTATCATTAGCCTTCAACAATGTTAAACCGATAAAATACAATAAACAACCGGTTTAATCTGCATTGGAATAAGCAACCCATTAAAAGAGTCAAGTAGAGAATAAAGTCTACTATCTTTTAGGTTTAAAAAGGTTTTATCAATTTTTATCATTTGAGACTCGACTTAATAAATAAACCACCACATCTAATCATCCCCGTACCACGATCAAGGATTTTCATCAAATTATCAATGGTCATGACTATAACGAATCACCCCGGTCATAATCATACCAAAACTATCCATCATTGCATTACAAAAGTTAATGCGAGGACTTTTGTCACATCATTTATATCAAGTCATGATTATACCGAATGATCCCGGTCATAATCATACTAAGTTCATCTATGCACGTAAGCCAAAGATAACATAATATAACATGAGGATGATGACAATGACATAATAATTCAATAAAACAAGTTCAAGAATTATTTAATCCATGAATTATTAACGCCCAAATTGTCAACATGATCTTTGTTTACGCAGAGAGTAAAATTCAAGAATGATCGGAAGAATATTTCCATGAAAAGATCTTTGGATGAAACGCAAATATCAAGGATATTCTACTAATTTCATGGAGTATAGAAGTCAAAGTTTTAACCAACCTGGGTATAATAAAGAATGGAATAACAAAAGAAATCACCATGCATGCGGTGCCATGATGTATGAGTTATTCAACATAATAATAATAACGGAACGGGTTAGGTGAAATTCACTGCAAGCGGGATGTTCCAATGAATAATAAAGATGGAACCGGATCGGTGTAAAAACACATGAGATAGGATATTCAGCCGAGAATGATAAAAAGCGGAACCGGTCCGGTGTAAAACAATACGATGGATGTTCCAATAGAATAATAAAAGCGGAACCAGTCCCGGTGTAAAACACGCAGCATGGGATGTTCCAATGAGAATAATAGAAGAATGTCACCAAGTATAGGGTAAATCAGCGTATACTGAGTTATTCCAACAGAATAAATAAGCGATGGAATAACATAAGGATTTCACCAAGTATAGGTATGCAGCGTATACACAAGTTATGTATAGGGTATGCCACTTTTACGAGTTATTCAACAGAATAATAGTGAATGGAATAATGAAGTTCTCTTCAAGAAGAAAGAATAACACCCACTACAGTATAAGAACTGAATATAGAATATAGAAGAAGTGAAGCGAGAATACTCTTCTTCTTTCTATAATTTTCTCTCTATAGCTTCTCTCTATAATTTCTCTCTACAGAGTTTCAATGAATTAAGAAAATAATGAAGGAATGAAGCTTTATTTATAGAAAAATGGAATGCATAGTAACTAATCCATGAACGGTCGATTGATTTACTTTTAATCGACGGTCCATATTTAAAGAAAAATCTTTTAAATAAAATATAATATATTCTATTTATATAAAAACATTTTACTATGCAAAAACATTATGCAATCTTATGCAAAACACTATGCAAAAACACTATGCAACACTATGCATAATAAAATATAATATATTCTATTTATAGAATAACTTTAATAAAGTATTCTATTTTATATAAAAGATGTTTCGTTTTATTACGTTAATAATCTGAATAAAACAAAACGTCATTATCACTATAATAATTCATATTATTAATCGATGATAATGGAATCAAACTGAAGTGACTTCTCACATAAGCATCGATAATCAATACCGTAGTGTACTACTATGCAACCACACGACATCTTATTTTTTACTACCTAAAGTAGTTCAAAAGTAACCACGGTAAAACTTCCGCCGTTATTTTAATAAAATATTTTTTGCGTTTTCTCAATCCGACAATAATTACATTTGTAGGGTCCACCAATGATTGAGTAGTTATACGAATATTCCCGCTAAACCGAATATTCCCCACCAAATCGAATATAATATAACCACTTGCATACTTTTGCAAAATTTATAAATACTACCCACAACTATAATATTATCTCAAATTCACACCATAATATTAAAATTATTTTGACCAAATTTAAATCTTTATTGATAAAATCGGGGTCTCACTGGCAGTGCGATCTTGTGTGGGCCCATAACGAAAAGCGATTAGATGAAGAAAACGACAAGTATAAGTTGTTTATAAATAATTGGTAGTAGTTATTCAAGTATCTTGTTGGAATACCCGGTGGTTAAAACACGAGAATACGCGTTGTTCTTGTGAGAAGTAAGATTACCAATTATTGATTCTTACGTGAGAAGGCACTACTCAATAATCTGTTATGAGAGTTATTGCTCAAAGATTTTATTTTATTGATTCAATAATTATTGCGTTGATATTTTATATTATTCTTGTTTTTGATAATTGTCACTACACAATGATTTTCCATTATCGAAGCAATAATTCATATTATCCGAATAATATTATTAGAAAACATTATTGGCAATGTCTAGAAAGTTTCATTCCAAGGAGAGTTTTGGTCACCTAATTGCTGCCAAGAAGGAGAAATTCTTATTGAAAGCCCTCTCTAACTGGGAATCAATGTTGTGATTCTCGTAATATTATTTGTGAATAATTAATTATTGATTTATATGATGAGGAAAATATTGATTTTATGTGGATATAGATGGAGAAAATTTTTAATGTGACGATTGTTAAAAATTGATATATTTTTTTTTTAATAAAATAATATTTTATTATATTATTATATTAGAATAATGATGATATTTTTACAATGAATGTGGGATATATGAGTATATGAGGAGGAAGAGTATTTTTGTTGTATTAAATGATTAACATATGTTTTGTGTGTTGGTGGACCCCTTTTCTTGACTGAAATTTGATTATAGCTTGTAAAATCGTCCGTTTATGGATTTCGGTCAATTTCTGTTTGGAATTTGGAAAAACTTTCTTCTGCAAAGTTGTAGAGAATTGAATTTCCTATAATAAGTCGCGAGATTCGAATTTTCTAATAAAAGAGTTATTTATTATGAATTATTGAATTTCCGAAGTTCAGAAATAATTGATTTTTGGAAGTTTTAATTATTTTTATTAAGAAAAACATTTTAATTATTTTTGGCACATGTGTGGCTGAAGTTTGGACCAGATTTGTGTGCGTAGGAAATTTTATTATATATATTATTATTATATTAAATTTTCTGCTTTGGTGTTCTAAGTAATTTTCTATAAATATGGTGCTTAGGTTAGAATTAAAAATCACACCAGAAACTAAAGATTTCTCTCTCTATAATATCGAGCGTATTTTGTGAGTATTTTAGTATTTTGAGTATTCTTTATACGGTGCAAGTTTCTTCAAGACTATATCCGATATTCCAGTCGGAAATCTTTGTTTTTGCGAGGTAAGGGATGTTATTTTATTCGAAAATGATATTATTTCTTCAATATCATTATGCCAAAATATTGGTTGAAACTTTTTATCAAATTTGGAACTTTTTCATTACGAGGTTACTATTCACGAGTTACTATTCACGAAGCATTATGATTTTTTTTGTGAAATTTCTATCTTTTAGTGTCGAGATTCTTATTCACGATCACGACACTTTATTCACGATATCTGGCATTATTCACGAATACGACACTATTCACGAAAAATTAAATTTTCTTTTACGTGTCCAAGATCGTAAATGTTATGATTCCTATCTTGGATTGGATCTATGTTTTGGTCTTCATTCTTGAATTTTACTCTACTCGATTATTTATGAAGTATTTTTGAACTTGGATTGTGTAAAAGTACTGAATCCTTAATATTTGTTCTTTTGTTTCACTAGATTCGTTTTCTTTAAAATATTTTTCATCATCCTCGGTCCTAAATGATGATATAAATGAATATCTTTGTTATTTTGTAGTGCAAAGATGAATGATTTTATAATGAATATCTTTTTTTGACGTAGTGCAAAGATGAAATGTGTTTAGATGAACATGACTAATGATGAATATCTTCTACGTAGTGCAAAGATGAGCAATGTATTTAAATGAACATGACTAAGTGATGAATATCTTTGCCCGTAGTGCAAAAGATGAACAAGTGTTTAGATGAACATGAATTAATTGGTGAATATCTTTGGCAGTAGTGCAAAGATGAATATTTGATTTATGATGTATATTGATTGATGTTACGGAGATAAAATATTGATGATGAACTTTTAAATTCATAGATGATAGTAGATTTCATTCTCTACTTAACTCTTCTAATGAATTGTTGTTTTAGATTGCGAGTTGTTGATCTAAAACTTTGTTGTCTATTGTATTCTATCGATTTTTCCTGTTGAAGAATAAGAAAAATTTGTTGTACATTATCTTAGTCATAATATTCTTTCTTTGAAATTTAGTTGAGCTCACCCTTTTCCTTTTTGTTCTATTTTTTCTTCTTAGGAGGCGAGAATATAGCGAACTAGTCGGGGTGTGGAGTAATGGTTTAAAAGGCAGGTTGTTTTAGTAGTCCTCACTATTTTGTAAAATAGTATATTAATAATTATAATGAGGACTTATTTGAGTGTGGATATTATCTGAAGACAATATTTGTATTTAAACTCATGATTTATGTGTTGTAAGTATTTTTGCACGACAATTGTATTAATGAAGTTGTAGTTGTTTACGTACCATGTATTTGGCGATTTCGAGAATGGGTGATGTATTCCTATTTTTATGTTTCGCATAACTGACGCATGGCATTGGTACCAAAAATAGGTTCTTTCCAACAATAGAATTCTTTGTGGATGGAATCCCTATATGTATATATATATATATCATAGTAATTGTACTCCATTGATTAACTATAAATACATTCATTGAATCATCATCATCATCATCATATTGATTATATCGATCGAAAATTAAAGAGCTTGCTAACTTTAAATAATAATAATGTTACACGCCAAGTGTGAATCGGATGGAACAAACAGTACTCCCCCAAAATCACCAATATCGTCTCCCAAACAAGCTCTATACTATGTACTTATAAGCCCTCCTCAGGACTCCTCCAACTATGACGATAATAAATCTTCCCCCCTCCAAACCTCTCCTCTTTCCACTAGCCCTATGGATTCCCCCTCACACCCTTCGCGCCACTCCCAATCTTCTTCAAGTAGTAGGGTGTCGTCTGGGTTTGCAAAGAAGTGGAATCGGAAGAGGGGGTGGAATCATGAGTGCGGCGTGATTAAAGAGGAAGAAGAGAATGATTGTGTATATTGTGATTATGAGTGTTGCAAGTGTTTGATTGTTGTTATGACTTTAGCTATCATCTTCACGCTGTTTTGTTTCATCATTTGGGGTGCTAGTAGGCCTTACCAACCTAGGGTTTCTGTGAAGGTATATATATATATATATAGCCTCCTACAATTAATTATTTTTTCTTCTGTAGAGCTTGACGGTATATAATTTTTACTCCGGGGAAGGATTAGATTACTCGGGGGTTCCAACCAAGATGTTGACAGTAAATTGTTCTGTGAAGATGAGCATATACAACCCCACAACATTCTTTGGCATTCATTTTCGCTCCAGTACCATAAATATCATCTTCACAGAAATTACATGCAGTTGCAACCGGTCAGGTGAAGCTCTTGAATTAATTGCATGGGATGAGAATTAATGACTGGGACACCTCCATGAATTAATTAGGAGTATTTCAAAAATTAAACATTAGTAATTTTGTTTGTATGAAGAGTTGATCGATCTCGACCACTGTCATCAATTAAAAGAAAATTAAGCTTTAACAATATATTGTTTATTTCCAAGTTTATGTAGAACTATTTTTATAAAAGTTTGATATTCAACTAATTAAGAATCATGTTAATAGCTTATCAAATGAGTAAACCATAAATTATAATTAAGCTTTCAGTTAGTTACTCATATATAGAGGAAATTTCAAGAGCAGAAGTTTTAAAGAGCAGAAATTCTTAAAGAGCAGAACTATTTGAACTCGCTTGTTTTTTTTAACTTCCTCGCTCGCGACACACTTCCTAGCTCCTCCAGACAAACACGCCGAAGAATGGAGCCCTAGAAAAGCGACCAAATCAATTCTTCTCAATTTCTTGAATGAAAGGAGCGAAGTCTTGCGAAAAACAATTGAGCGAAGAGGCGAAGTCTTCTCAATTGAACGAAGGGAGCAGAAGAACGAAGCCCTAAAAAGAAACCAGCCCCAAATCGATTCTTCCCAATTTCTTCTCCAAATCGGAATCGAACGAAGAAATTGAGCCCTACAATTGGAACCTAACCTACTTTGAATCGGTAAACCCTTTATTTATTTGTCTAATTTCGTTTTATGTTGGGTTTTGTTTGATTCTTTATGTGTATTATTTTGGGTGTGAACTGGCCATTGTTGGGTCTAGTGTTTAGAGACTCCTAACTCTGTTTTTATGGATTCAATTACATATTCTCTTCGGATTTTTTGTCTATACAAATAATAATGGTGTTATTGAAGTTCTTTATCTTTTTTCACTGTTTGAAGTTATCGGATTACTGGCTACTTAAGCTCAATTTCAAAATTTTATCTTTTTTGTATGGAAGATGAATAGACAGCACACACAACACCCTTTTGGTTAGTATTTGATCCCAAAATGCAATATTTATTTATTTCATATTTATTGAAGTCCTTATCTTATGATTATTATCTACTAACAAAGTAATTAGTTCTAGGGACCGCAATTTAAGTGGGAGGTGTTTTTTTCTCTTTATAAATTCAACTTGGTTGTGGCACATACACAATTACATTGGTGATAACTTCCTATTGGATGATGTCTAATTAATTTCTAAACTCCAATTAAAACCATCGATTTGCTTACTCAACCACATGTTGAACTTTATTAAAATACTATTTGTCTTATAAAAGAACCGAATATACGATATATGCGATTATGATGTTGAGGATGTTTTATTTTTTTTTACTTATTAGGTTTTAACTTGTATACAATAAGACTAACTGGTATACTATTATTCTTTGAAGTGCTTATATCAACTGCTTAATGCATATTATAGAGGCTACATATCTTCTCCATAGGTTCGCTAAGGTGTTATATCTTGATAATATAGCTTCTTGTAGAATGTTCTCAGTTATGAGTGGATAATGGACAGATTGAAATTAGGAGAAAGAGTATCTGAAGATTCATATGTTTTATCATTGGATACAGGAGGAGAAGGAGAATCATTGACCAACTCTTATGTGCCAAAAACTTCTAAATCACTAATAGGAACAACTCCATCGGTGATGAAACATTTCTAAATCACCAAAGGAAGGGCTCGGTGGTGATGAAATGACCCAACACAAAGGATAAGAACCACTTGAGAGGACTCCGGAAGTGCTATTTTAGAAAACGAGGAGGTGATAATAAACAATGTTGTATTCGAGGCCCCCATATAGTGGCGACAAGTTTGGTGACTCATATCACTATTTAAGCCCAGAAATTGTGGTTTAATCATATCTGGTGTTCAAGATAAGAATGTAAAACTAACTAAAGTTCTTGATTAATTTATTGAAACATTGAAAAATTTTCTCTGCTGTGTGATTAATTCATGCCATTTTTTGCCTTTCTGCACACTCACGTTTTATATAAATAGGTCTGCACACAAATCATTCAAATAATAATAATGAAGTTGTAGTTGCTTTGTAATAAAATTGTTTAATGTAATGAAGTTATAGTTCCCTTATTTAACATCTTATTCTACCATTAATTGTGTGCGAGATTTTTGAATGACAAATCAATTATTTGTTTTGTGGAACGAAGGAGTGAAGTTATTAAGTTGAAAGACTCCAACAGAAAGTATCATCTTGGTTTATCACAGAAAAACAATTAAACCTGTCATTAAGACTACAATTCAGGAGCAAGACTTTTTGAATCAAAATAATGATTCATGGAGAATATCATATAAACTAACGTAATTGTCAAGGCAAATCCATAATTAGCACTTAGCAGTGGGGCATAATCTGTACAGGCAAAAGCGGCAAATTGAGGAGATACTACTAAACTATTACATTCTTTTGGAGTTCCTGAACAAAAATTCCACTACTGAACTATTACATTCTTTTGTACAAGCAAAAGCGAGAAAAACTTGTTTCTTGGAACCTTGATGATTGTGGCTTGATTTTTAGGAAATGACATCAAGGCCAACATTCAAGCTAATAGATGTAGGTTACATCACAAAACCGCAAATCACCCAAACAAAGACATAAAGCAACCAAAAATACAAATAACAATATCGTAAAGAGTAATCACTTATTAAAGAGTAATTACGATGCATGCTATGCATATTGTTTGACAAAGAGTAATCATATTTGCAACAAGAAATTTGCTAACCAAAAATATTATGAAAATAAAAAGAGGAATGTATGGTCAAATACAATTCTTGGGAAGCAAAAATCCTTGCATACACAGAGAAAAAACTATAATACGATAAGTAAAATCAAACACAGGAACTGGATATATGTCAGGTGAAAAGTATAATTACCAACTCTAGTTACATTAATCAGATTCTGGTAGACAAACATGAAGAACCTTTGTGTCTGGTCCTCAATTGGCAAAGAACAACATGATATTTATGTATATTCTTTCGCCCCTTTTTCATTTGGACACTTTATTTTTAGGCAAATTGAGTACACATGTTAACATATATAAGAAGCCTTCAAATATTGGTGTCTAAAGATACAAGAATTTGTTTAATGGTTGGCAATGACATTCAGAGTGTAAAGGTTGCATAATTCGTAAAGGAATTCTAACCATATCTGTAAAGTTATCAATAAGTGAGATGGGGTTTAAGGAATTCTAACCATATCTGTATGTTATTTTAGAAAACACTCTCAGTAGACATTGTTGACAATGCTAGAAATAGTGAAAAAGCAATGTCAGAAACTAATAGAACAGTGAAAAAAGTCTCTAAACCCAAACAGTAATTCGCCTTCTAATGACTCACTCCACATTTACCAATACTTTCAAAACAAAAAACGATTTAAAATTCACTCAATGTTCCAAATTCATCATTCACTAGAAATGGTGCTAAAGCTAAACCCACTTTTTATTGAATCATTTGGTTAAATTGGAAAGTGAAAACTTTACTAAAAGTATAATATTTTCTTAAAATTTGGGCTCTCACTGCAGGGGTAGAGGATAACAAATTATAATTTCTCAATCAAAATTATACATATCGGTTTAAAATTACTTATTATGGACTATATCAATTATTCTCAATTATTATTTGTATAGACAAAAAAAAAGAGAAGAAGATGTAATTGAATCCATAGAAGCGAGTTAGGAGTCTATAAACACGGACCCAATGGCGATTCACACCCAAAATAATACCTATAAAGAATCAAACAAAACCCAACATAAAACAAAATTAGACAAATAAAGAAAGGGTTTCTGGATTGAAGTAAGTAGTTAGGTTACGATTGTCGATTTCTTCGTTCGATCCCGATTTGAAGAATAAATTGAGAAGAATCGATTTGGGGATGGTTTCTTTCTAGGGTTTCATTCTTCTGCTTCCTTCGTTCAATTGAGAAGACTTCTGCTCCTTCGTTCAATTGTTTTTAGCAAAACTTCTGCTCCTTTCGTTCAAAAAATTGAGAAGAATTGATTTGGCTGCTTTCTTTCTAGGTCTCCATTCTTCGCGTGTTTTTCTGGACGACGAAGTGTCTCGTGAGCGAGGAGAGAGGATGTAAGACCCCAACTTATTATTAATAAAATTTAATTTTCTCTATTTATTATTTTGAAATAGTAAGGGTTGATTTGATTAATGTGGATAGTTAAGGGTAAAATACACAAATATTTCAAAATAAGCAAGTGGTTATAAAATATTCATTGTTGTCGGGGAATATTCGTTTGGTCGTGGAATATTCGTCTTTGTCGGGGAATATTAAATGCAATGACGCATCGATCAATGTGTGGGCCCCATGTGCGAAAGCGATTGGATGAAGAAAGCGACAAATATAAGTTGTTTAAAAAAATAACAGTAGTTATTCACAGATTATCTTGTTAAAATACTAAATTGGTTAAAAAACACATTAGCGACGGTATTGCACCAATTATTGATTCTTACGTAAGAAAGGCACTACTTAATAATGGTTACGGTAATTCTTTATTCGATATTTTATTGATTCAATAATTGTTGTATTGATATTTTATATTCTTGTTGTTTTGATAAATTATCATTTACAAGTATTTTTCATTATCAGACAATAATTCATATTATCCGAATAATATTATTGGATAACATTATTGGCAATGTCTAGAAAGTTACATACAGGAGAGGTTTGGTCACCTAATTGCTGGCATGATGAGGAGAAATCTTTATTGGAAAGCCCCTCTTTTCACAGGAATTGCACAGTTGTCGATATTGTGATTCTGTAATATTATTTGTGAATAATTAATTATTGATTCATATGATAAGAAAAATATTGATTTTATGTGGATATAGATGGAGAAAATTTTAATGTGACAATTGTTGAAAATTGAAATTTTATCTTTTTACGATAAAATAATTCATTTAAATATATTATTATATTTTAATAATATAATAATGGTGATATTTTTACAACGAATGTGGGATATATGAGTATCTGAGGAGGAAGAGTATTTTTGTTGCAATAAATGTTTAAAACATGTTAAACATGTCGGTGGACCCCATTTATTGGTGAAATTTGATTATATCACGTAAAATCATGGTTTGTGGATTTCGGTCAATTTTAGTTTGGAATTTGGAAAAACTTTCTTCTGCAAAGTTGTAGAGAATTGAATTTTCTATAAAAAGTCGCGAGATTCGAATTTTTTGATAAAGGGCTATTTATTATGAATTATTGAAGTTAGAAGCTCAAAATAATTGATTTTGGAAGTTTTAATTATTTTATTAAGAAAAACGTTTTTATTGTTTTTGGCACATGTGTGGCGAAGTTTGGACCAGATTTGTGTGCGTAGGAAATTTGATTATATATATTATTATTATATTAAATTTTACGCTTTTTGGTATTAAAGCATTTTTCTATAAATAGGGTCTTGGGTTAGAATTGAAAATCACACCGTAAAGCTGATGTTTTCTCTCTATATTATTATTGGCGTATTCTTGTGAGTATTTTGAGTATAATTTGAGTATTGCTATCTGATTGCAAGTTCAAGTCATAGCTTTATATCCAGGTGTTTAAATTTAAATCTTGATCTTTTCGAGGTAAGGGATATTATTTTTTCGTAATGATATTATTTCTTCAATATCATTATGTTGAAATATTGATCTGAAGTTTTATCAAATTTAGAACTTTTGGTGTCAGGATTCTTATTCACGATATCGACCTTTATTCACGAATCTGACACTATTTATCGAAAAAAAAAAAAAATCTTTTAAGTCTAAAATATCTATTGTGGATACTAGCTTTGATTGTATCCATGTTTTGATCATTCTTGAATTTTACACCACTATGATTATTTTGAGGTATTTTTGGATATGGATAAAACAAAGTACGAATCCTTAATCCTTAATCCTTGTCATTTTGTTTTCTTTGGATTCGTTTCTTTAAAAAATATTTTCACCATCTTGATCTTAAATGATGATATTATTGAATATCTTTGGCTGTAGTGCAAAGATGAATGATTTCGATGAAATATTTTGGCCCGTAGTGCAAAGATGAGCGGTGTTTAGATGAACATGACGGTGATGAATATCTTTGGCTGTAGTGCAAAGATGAATATTTGATTCGGATGTATGTTGATTGATGTTACGGGGATAAAAGATGAGGCGACGAACTTTTAAATTCATACATAGAAGATAGTAGTTTGCATTCTCTACTTAACTCTTCTAATGAATTATTATTTCATTGCGAATATTGGTTTAAAAACTTGTTGTCTATTGTATTCTATTAGTTTTTTTTCCTGTTGAAGACTAATGATAATTTGTTGTATATTATCTTAGTCATAATATTTCTTCTTCTTGGGCTAGTTGAGCTCACCCTTTTCCTTTTTGTTCCATTTTTTTCTTCTCGGGAGGCGAGAATATAGCGAGTGCAGTCTGGGTATGGAATGAAGGTTCTAGAGAGAGTTGTTTAGTAGTCCTCACCATTTTTTGTAAAATAATGTATTAATAAATGTGATGAGGATTTATTTGAGTATAGATATTATGTCAGAAGATAATATTTGTATTCAAACTCACAGTTTCTTGTTGTAATAATAAAGTTGTAGTTGTTTACGTACCATGTATTGACAACTCAAAATGGGTGATGTATACTTATTTTGGGGCGTCACGGTTGGTATCGAAGATATGAGTATGATCTCTGGCGGAGATCGGGGAATAGAACTAGGAGGGAGAGCGAGTAAATCCTTCGCTAGTGTGTCCTACCTAAGCTTATTTTTGTTAGTTGGTCGGTATATAAGGATATTATGTGATATATTGATTTCTTAATTAACCCTTGTTTTATGGCGGTATTTGAGAATGTCGTCGAGAATATTAACAATAGAAATGAGGCAGTAGAGCGCTTTGTACTCACCAACGAGGAGAGCGTCTACAACAGTGGCAATGTTCCTCCTGTGAACAACACCCTTGGCGGATGATGAGCGAGGGATGTTTAGAAGCTTTTTGCGATTCATGCAAAATCGACGAGGAGACTCGTGTTCAAAATCTGAGGAGGAAATGATAGCAATTCACGGGTTATCACAAATGAGCGATTCAAAAGTTGGGACCACGAATTTAAGGGAAAGCGGATCCGATCATGGCGGAAACATGGGTCAAGCAAATTACCAAGATATTCGATGTATTGGGATGCGGAGAACAGAAGGTTCCATTCGCCACCTTTATGTTCCGTTGGCGAGGCAGAACATTTGGTGGAAGTCTATGAAGCGTACCCATCCGGTACGCACTCGGCGATGCTCTTGGGAGCGTTTCAAAAACTAATTAATGACAAATACTTTCACGAAAGTGTTAAATCGTATGAAGGAAGTGGAGTTCATCAGATTAGAACAAAACAACATGGCGGTGTCTCGATGACGAGGCAAAGTTTGCGAGTTATCGAGTTTGCACCTCATTTGGTGGAGAATGAGAGCGTATGACGCGGATGTTTCGAGAGGTTTGAAACCCGGCGTATGACAATATCTCATTTCTCATAAATTTTCTCTCTATTAGGATGTTGTTAATTGAGGGCTCAATTGTTAAAGCGAGATAACGAGTATGTTCAACCGAGGGACCATAACCGAGGATCATACCGAGATAGCGATCAACAAAATAATGATAACCAGCGGAGAAAAAGCAGACGGACAAAAATGGTAACCACTCACGGTGGTAATCATGGCCATAAAAATAGAAGAAGCGAGTCGGGAGGAGATTTTAAAGAGGAGATTTAACAACGACCATGTGAAAGAGCGGTCTTGCGTGAAGAAGCTGGTTCTAAGGGAGGAGAACGACCACGGTCATATATCTTCTACAAATGCGGAAAAGAGGACATATTAGTCAAAGCGCCCACACGATTCAAGGTATGCTATAATTGTGGAAATGAAGGACATATCGCTTCGAGATTATGCGATAGCGAAACCTAGTTAATTAATGAGGGACGGTGACTCAAAAGTCATCCCGAGAAAAGTCAAAGTCAACGATTAAGGAAGAGCATTTGTTGTATTTGGTCAAAATCGAGGAACCCAAACGAGGTGATCACGGGTAAGCTATTTATAAATTCTTGCGAAGTTTATACCTTACTTGATCTGGGTCTTTACCCATTCATTTATCTCTCTGCATGTGCTCAACGTTTAAACTTGACTCAGGAGAAATTAGACTTTGACCTATCTGTGGAAACTCTAGTTAGGAGAAACTTTCATCACATCCTTTGTTTATAAATCTTGTTTGATTCAAGTTGGCACCATCACCTTACACATTGACCTTATCTCTTTAAAAATACTTGCTTTTGATGTGATTTTAGGGATTGATTGGTTAACTACTCATCATGCCAAAATTGATTGTTTTCGTAAGGTTGTTAGTTTTCATATTCCTAACCAAATTTGTTGTACAAATTCAAGCAACTAAACCATTAAAATCAATCAACATCATATCTAATCATAAAGCTATTTTATTCCGTTTATTGAAAAAGCGGATGTCAAGCTTTCTTAGCCCATGTTATGGATTTGAATAAAGACACGTCAAATTTGAATAATATTCCTGTTGTTATTGACTTTCCGACGTATTTCTGAAGAACTTCCCGGTCTACCCCGAGCGTGAAGTTGAATTCTTTATTGATCTTGAACTGGTATAAAGCCCATTTCTAAAACCCCATATCGAATGGCTCTATTGAACTTGAGGAGTTAAAGGTCCAACTACTGAGGAATTGTTGGACATCGGTTTCATTAGATCTGGTACATCTCCTTGGGGTGCTCTGTTTTATTCGTAAAGAAGAAAGAGCGGGAGTATGCGACTTTTGTATTGATTATCGGGAATTGAACCATGTCACCATCAAGAATAGGTATCCTCTACCTCGTATTGATGACTTGTTTGACCCGATTGCAAGGCCTGATTCTTTTCAAAAATCGATCTTCGCTGGATATCATCAATTTGAAGATTAGGCGAGGATATTCCAAAGGCGCCTTTAGAACTCGAGACGGGCATTATGAATTCTTAGTCGTGTCTTTATGATGGATGACTAATGCTCTCTATGACTTTCATGGATATGATGAATCGAGTATTGAGGAATATTTGGATCGATTCGTTGTTGCCTTTATTGATGACATTCTCATATATTCCAAAAGGCGTGAAGATCATGAGCACCATTTGAAATTTGGTACTCCAAAGGCTTCGTGAAAACCAACTATATGCCAAATTGAAGAAATGCGAGTTACGGCTCGAGGAAGTAGCATTCCTTGGGGCGATGGTGCCGAAAAACATGGAGTATCTGTTGATCCGTGAAGATTGAAGCAATCTGAAGTGGGAGCAAGCAATCGAAGTCGGTGATCAAATATGTAGCTTCTTGGGCTTATTTGGTTATTATCGGAGATTTATGGAAGGGTTTTCTCGAATCGCTACTCCATTAACCTTGACTAACTAGGAAGGATACAAAATTCATTTGGAGCGAAGAATGCGAGAAGAGTTTCAAGAGCTTAAGAGGAGACTCATTTTAAGACTGTTCTAACAATACCATCTGATGCGGATGGATTTGTTATCTCTGGCCGATGCTTGGGCAAAGGGTTAGGATGTGTTCTCATCTGGCGTGGGAAAGTCATAGTTTATGCCTCGCGACAACTTAAGGAATATGAGAGGAATTATCCTACTCATGATCTAGAGTTAGCGGTGATCGTTCAGCACGCTTAAAGATATGGAGGCACTATATATATAGGGAGAAAGTGGAGATATATTCGGACCATAAAAAGCCTTAAATATTTCTTCACTAAAAAAAGAACTCAACACGCGGCAATGACGTTGGCTCGAGCTATTGAAAGACTACGACCACACTATTCAATACCATCCGGAAAAGCGAACGTGGTGGTGACGCGTTGAGTAGAAGATCATATCGCGGGAATGAGTGCGATTATGTCAAGTATCGATAGAGCCAACTTTAATAGAAAAAAGTTAAGGTTGCTCAAGCCAGGCCGGAAATGATGCGTATGAAGAAGAAAGTACAAGAAGGAGCTATTAGGAGGCGAGAATTGATGAAGAAGGAATACTTGAGTCCACTCTAGACTTTGTGTCCCTAACGACTCGATTTGAAGTACAAGATTATGATGGAGGCACACAATACACCATTTGCAATCCATCACGGAAGTACTAAAATGTATCGTGATCTTCGACATACATTTTGGTGGAACAATATGAAGAGAGAGATTGCAAAGTTTATCTCGATGTGTTTAACTTGTCAGCGTGTAAAGGTGGAGCATCTAGTACCTAAGGGTCCGTTGCAACCACTTGAGATTCGAAATGGAAGTGGGAACATATTACCATGGATTTCGTTACGGGTCTTCCTACGGTTTCTCAAGGCATCAATGCTATTTGGGTTATTGTTGATAGATTAACCAAGTACGCTCATTTCTTGCAAATCTTTGGAGACTTATTCCTTGAGCGTCTTGCTAGTATATATGTGAATGAGATTGTGAGGTTGCATGGCATGCCTGTATCCATAGTTTTGGATCGTGACCCAAGATTCACTTCAAGATTTTGGGTTAGCTTGCAAAAAGCTATGGGAGCGGATTTACGATTGATTCGGCATACCATCCTCAAGCAGACGGACAATCGAAAGGACTATTCAAACTCTTGAAGATTTATTAAGACTCTGTGTCCTAGACTTCAAGGCGGTTGGGATTAGTATTTACCATTGGTGGAATTCTCTATAACAACAGTTATCGAGCAAGTATAGGTGTGGCTCCATTTGAAGCATTATATGGACGAAAGTGTCGCGCTCTCCCGGTATGTTGGGACGAGGTGGGTGAAGCAACATTGTTGGGACCCGAGTTGAGTACGTATGACTACGGAAAAGATCCAAATGATTGACAACGTATACAAATGGCACAAGATCGAGAAAAGAGTTATGCGGATCTTCATCGAAAGGACGTGGAATTTAGTGTAGGAGATCGTGTATTGTTGCGAGTTGCTCCATGGAAGGGAGTTACAAGATTTGGGAAGAGAGGAAAGCTCAATCCACGATTTATTGGTCCATTTCAAATTCTTGTAGAAAGTAGGAAATGTAGCCTATAGACTCGCGTTACCTCAAGTATATCTCGTGTTCATAATGTGTTTCACATATATCATACTTCGTAAATATGTGAAAGACCGAACCACGTTATAAAGTTAGAACCCGGACGAGATAGTAGAAGACTTAATGTATGAGGAGGTACTGTCAAGATCTTGGATAGGAAGGAGCATGTCCCTACTGCTTGAAAGGTCATACCACAAGTTAAAGTTACGTGGACGAATCATGCTTATAGAGGAAATGACACGGGAATTGGAAAGCGAAAATGAAAGCGAGGTATCCTCACCTTTTGAAACACCAGTATGCGTCGTCGATTTCGAGGGACGAAATTTCATAAGGAGGGAGGTTGTAAGACCCCAACTTATTATTAATGAAATTTAATTTTCTCTATTTATTATTTTGAAATAGTAAGGGTTGATTTGATTAATGTGGATAGTTAAGGGTAAAATACACAAATATTTCAAAATAAGCAAGTGGTTATAAAATATTCATTGTTTTCGGGGAATATTCGTTTGTGTCGTGGAATATTAAATCTTTGTAGGGAATATTAAATGCACGACGGCCTTGAAGAATGTGTGGGCCCCATGTGGAAGCGATTGGATGAAAGAAAACGACAAATATAAGTTGTTTAAAAATAATGGCGTAGTTATTCACAATTATCTTGTTAAAATACTCGGTGGTCAAAACACAAGATGACACCTGCAGTATTGCACCAATTATTGATTCTTACGTAAGAAGGCACTACTTAATAATGGTTCTGATAATTCTTTATTGATTATTTTATTGATTCAATAATTGTTTGTATTGATATTTTATATTCTTGTTGTTTTGATAAATTGTCATTACACGGTATTTTCCATTATCGAGAGCAATAATTCATATTATCTGAATAATATTATTGGATAACATTATTGGCAATGTCTAGAAAGTTACATCAGGAGAGGTTTGGTCACCTAACTAATTGCTTGCCATGAAGGAGAAATCTTTATTGGAAAGCCCCTCTTTCAGGGCGCTGCGCTGGTTGTCAATATTGTGATTCGTAATATTATTTGTGAATAATTAATTATTGATTCATATGATAAGAAAAATATTGATTTTATGTGGATATAGATGGAGAAAATTTTAATGTGACAATTGTTGAAAATTGAAATTTTATCTTTTTACGATAAAATAATTATTTAAATATATTATTATATTTTAATAATATAATAATGGTGATATTTTTACAACGAATGTGGGATATATGAGTATACGAGGAGGAAGAGTATTTTTGTTGCAATAAATGTTTAAAACATGTTAAACATGTCGGTGGACCCCATTTATTGACTGAAATTTGATTATATCCTGTAAAATCGCCGTTCATGGATTTCGGTCAATTTTAGTTTGGAATTTGGAAAAACTTTCTTCTGCAAAGTTTTAGAGAATTGAATTTCCTATAAAAAGTCGCGAGATTGAATTTTTTTTGATAAAGGGCTATTTATTATGAATTATTGAAGTTCAACTCAAATAATTAATTTTGGAAGTTTTAATTATTTTTATTAAGAAAAACGTTTTATTGTTTTTGGCACATGTGTGTGTGAAGTTTGGACCAGATTTGTGTGCGTAGGAAATTTGATTATATATATTATTATTATATTAATTTTTACGCTTTTGGTGTTCTAAGCATTTTCCTATAAATAGGGTCTTGGGTTAGAATTGAAAATCACACGTAAGCTGAAGTTTTCTCTCTCTATATTATTGAGCGTATTCTTGTGAGTATTTTGAGTATAATTTGAGTATTGCTATCTGGTTGCAAGTTTAAGTCATAGCTTATATATCCAGGTGTTTCAATTTAGAAATCTTGATCTTTCGAGGTAAGGATATTATTTTTTCAGTAATGATATTATTTCTTCAATATCATTATGTTGAAATATTGATCTGAAGTTTTTATCAAATTTAGAACTTTTGGTGTCGGAGTTACTATTCACGTATACGACACTATTCACGAATACGGCACTATTTATCGAAAAAAAAAAAAAAAATCTTTTCGTCCAAAATATCTATTGTGGATACTAGCTTTGATTGTATCCATGTTTTGATCATTCTTGAATTTTACACCACTATGATTATTTTTGAGGTATTTTTGGATATGGATAAAACAAAGTACGAATCCTTAATCCTTAATCCTTGTCATTTTGTTTCACTGGATTCGTTTCTTTAAAAATATTTTTCACCATCTTCAGTCTTAAATGATGATATTATTGAATATCTTTGGCACAGTAGTGAAAAAGATGAATGATTTCGATGAATATTTTTGGCCCGTAGTGCAAAAGATGAGCAGTGTTTAAATGAACATGATTAATGATGAATATCTTTGGCTGTAGTGCAAAGATGAATATTTGATTCGGATGTATGTTAATTGATGTTACGGGGATAAAAGATAGGCACGAACTTTTAAATTCATACATGAAGATAGTAGTTTGCATTCTCTACTTAACTCTTCTAATGAATTATTATTTTCGCAGCGAATATTGGTTTAAAAACTTGTTGTCTATTGTATTCTATTAGTTTTTTTTCCTGTTGAAGACTAATGATAATTTGTTGTATATTATCTTAGTCATAATATTCTTTACTGGGCTAGTTGAGCTCACCCTTTTCCTTTTTGTTCCATTTTTCTTCTCAGGAGGCGAGAATATAGCGAGTACGAGTCGGGGTATGGAATGAAGGTTCTAAAGAGAGTTGTTTAGTAGTCCTCACCATTTTTGTAAAATAATGTATCAATAAATGTGATGAGGATTTATTTGAGTATAGATATTATCAGAAGATAATATTTGTATTCAAACTCACAGATTTCTTGTTGTAATAATAAAGTTGTAGTTGTTTCTGTACCATGTATTGACAACTCAAAATGGGTGATGTATACCTATTTTGGGGGCGTCACAGAGGAAGTTAAAAAAAACAAGCGAGTTTAAATAGTTCTGCTCTTTAAAAATTTCTGCTCTTTAAAACTTACGCTTCTTAAAATTTCCTCCTATATATATATATATATATATATATATATATATATATATATGGGAATCCATCATATGCAAATAGGTTGCCGTGGACTTTATTATAGTAACCCACTTTTTGGACCGTTGATCGACTTATTGGAAGACTTAGATTGAATGCCATAATTACCCGGCCAAAGCTGAAGCTTTCTTAGGCTTTTATTTTAATATATTGCATTCATTGGTGGTCAATTGTCATTTTAATAATTTTAAAATGATTTTTTAATATTAAAATACTCTAAGTAAATACGACTTATGACTTTGGCGAATATTTTTTTTTATGCGTATTTCTTCATTTTATGAGATGACTCAATATATTAAAAGCACATTAAAATAATAAAAAATAGTCCGGTAAGTAGCTTAGCTTAATGTAGGGTAATACTTATTTTATATACTTTATGCAATTACATTACACGAACTTATACCCTAGTAACACGTGAAGGCTACAAACTAAGAAAAGGAAAGCGACCTACTGATTATCATGTTTTGTTCTTAATAATACTAATATTATTAATATAAATATTATAAAATAGTGGTTACAAAATATTAATACTTATTTTGTAATAATATTAATATTATAAGTATTAATATTTTGTAATAATGTTATAATATTTTGTAATATTAGTAATACAATATTTTATAATATATATATTAATACAATATTTTGTAATATTAATAAGTATTAATATTAATAATATTACAAAATAAGTATTAATATTTTGTAATAATGTTATAATATTTTATAATAATATTAGTAATAAAATATTTTATAATATTAATATTAATACAATATTTTGTAATATTAATATTAGTAATACAATATTTTATAATAATATTATAATGTCTTGACTATTACAATATATTACAAAATATTATAACATTATTACAAAATATTAATACTTATAATATTAAGTATTAATAATATTACAAAATATTATAATATTATTACAAAATATTAATACTTATTTTGTAATAATATTAATATTAATACTTATTAATATTACAAAATATTGTAGTAATTTTATAAAATATTGTATTACTAATATTACAAAATATTATAACATTATTACAAAATATTTATACTTATAATATTAATATTATTAATATTATTACAAAATAAGTATTAATATTTTGTAACCACTATTTTTATAATATTAATATTAATAATATTAGTATTATTAAGAACAAAAACATGATAATTGTAGGGCTGTTTCCTTTTCTTAGTTGTAGCCTACGTGTTACGGGGTATAAGTTGTGCATGTAATTGCATAAAGTATATAAAATAAGTATTACCCGACCGGCACAGCTCTGGACTATTTTTTATTATTTTAATATGTTTTTAATGTGTTGAGTCATCCCATAAAATAAAGAAATGTGTACAAAAAATATTCTACCAAGATAAGTCGTCTTGTCACTTGAGTATTTTAATATTAAAAAATTATTTTAAAATTATTAAAATGACAACAAATGACCATGAATGCAATATATTAAAATAAAAAGCTTAGAAGTTTCAGGCTTACCGGACAATTATGACATTCAATCTAAGCCTTCCAATAAGTTGATCAACTATCCCAAAAGTAGTTGTCAATATATTAAAGGCTCCATGGTTGATATATATATAATGGATGGATTATATATATATATATATATATATATATATATATGGGATTTCATCCGGATCAAAATTCGGATTTTTTTAAAACAACTAAAAAATAAATAATAATTATGGAACTTGAATTTTTCCATATCTGATGTTTTAGGTGTGATTTAGATACATATAACAAAACATGTATGTACGATCTATCACGCAGATGTATATATATTTTTTGGTATATGTATCCAAATCACGCCCAAAACATTGTATTATAGAAAAATTTCAGTTCCATAAAATATTAAATATTTTTTTAGTTGTTTTAAAAAAAAGCAAAAAAAAATTAAAAAAATTAAAGATCCGAATTTTCTCCCGTCCGGGAGTCTGGACCTGATCAAATTTCTATATATATATATACACCTACATGTTTATATACGTTAGTAAATAAATTGTATATTTTCAATTTTTTATTGAGATAAATGTTTGACAAATTATTAATTTCATTATTAAAATTAGTCTGTACATTACACGAGCATTCCACTAGTAATCTAGTATTAACTGAATACAAATTATTGAAAGGTCATTTTAAATATAAAGTGATTTTGTTTCTCACTCAACAATTTTAGCTCACGAATATAATGAGCATATAAAATTATAAAAATATATAAATTTTAATATATTTAAAGTCATGGTGCACCACAGTGTAAAATGAGTGTATATTTTACGGCTCACTTTTAATTATTTTACATAATTATAATCATCATGCTTTACAACTTTAAATCAAATTAAAATATAATGTGTATTATTATCGTCATATACTTAAAACTTTTCTCCAAGTTATCTTATTTTCTTTTCATTTTTCTTCTCAAAATGCACACCTAATATTCTTTTTATTCAGTTTGTAAACCAAATAGTTTGGACTCGATTAATACTCGCTCGACTAACAGTTCGATTCGAACTCGACTCGAAATATAAATAATTCAAATATGAATAAATTTTAAAGTTCGATAAATTACTCGAACCTCTTAAAATTGTAATTTTCTATTGATATTCAGATCATATTTAGCTCGAAAAGTTCAAACTGTGAGACCCCAGATTTTATCAATAAAGATTTAAATTTTGTTGAAATAATTTTTTTTAATATTATGGTGTGAATTTGAGATAATATTATAGTTGTGGTAGTATTTATAAATTTTGCAAAGTATGCAAGTAGTTATATTATATTCGATTGGTCGGAATATTAGGTTTAGCAGGAATATTCGCATAACTACCAATCATTGGTGGACCCCTAATGTAATTATTCATTCGGATCGAGAAAACGACAAAAAATATTTTATTGAAATAACGGCGGAAGTTTTCTGAAGTAGTTCTTTGTTGAACTACTCTTAGTAAAAAATGCAAGAATACGTGTGGTTCAGATAAGAAGACACCGGTATTGATTATCGATGCTTATGTGAGAAGTCACTCGGTTTGATTCCATTATTTTCGATTAATAATATGAATTATTATAAGCGATAATGACGTTTTGTTTTATTCAGTATTATTAACGTAATAAAATGAAACATCTTTTATATAAAATAGAATACTTTATTAAAGTTATTCTATAAATGAATATATTATATTTTATTACGCATAGTGTTTTGCATAGTTGTTTTGCATAGTATTGCATAAGTGTTTGCATAGTAAAATGTTTTTATATAAATAGAATATATTATATTTTATTTAAAAGATTTTCTTTAAATATGGACCGTCGATTAAAGTAAATCAACTGGACCGCTCATGGATTAATTCTTATGCATTCCATTTTCCTATAAATAAGCTCATTCCTTCATTATTTTCTTACTTAATTCATTCAAACTGTGTAGAGAGAAATTATAGAGAAGTATATAGAGAGAAAGTTATAGAAAGAAGAAGAGTATTCTCGCTACTTCACTACTTCTATATTCAGGTTCTTTTTACTGAAGTGGGTGTTATTCTTTCTTCTTGAAGAGAACTTTCATTATTCCATTCATTATTATTCGTTGGAATAACTTTTGTAAAAGTGGCATACCCTATACATAACTTTGATACGCCAGATACCCTATACTTGGTGAAATCCTTATGTTATTCCATCGCTTATTATTCTCATTGGAATAACTCAGATACGCTGATTTTACCTATACTTGGTGACATTCTTCTATTATTCATTGGAACATCCTGTCGTGTGTTTTACACCGGACTGGTTAGAATTTTATTATTATTCGTTGGAACATCCACGTCGTGTGTTTTTACAGGACCGGTTCCAAAATCTTTATCATTCTCGTTGGAATATCCTATCTCGTGTGTTTTACACCGGATCCGGGTTCCATCTTTATTATTCTCATTTGAACATCCCGCTTGATTGTGAATTTCACCGACTCGGTTCCGTTATTATTATTATTCTCATTGAATAACTCGTATGCATCAAGCACCGCATTTATGGTGATTTCTTTTGTTATTCCATTCTTTATTATACCCGGTTGGTTAAAACTTTGACTTCTATACTCCATGAAATTAGTAGAATATCCTCGATATTTGCGTTTCATCCAAAGATCTTTTCATGGAAATATTCTTCGATCATTCTTGAATTTTACTCACTGAAACAAAGATCATGTTGACAATTTTGGACGTTAATAATTCATGGATTAAATAATTCTTGAACTTGTTTTATTGAATTATTATGTCATTGTCATCATCCTCATGTTATATTATGTTATCTTTCGCTTACAGCATAGATGAACTTAGTATGATTATGACGAGGATCATTCTAAGATAATCATGACTTGATATAAATGATGTGACAAAGTCCTCGTTGGCCTGTGTAATGCGGTGATGGATAATTTTGGTATGATTATGACCGGGGGTGATTCGGTATAGTCATGACCATCGATAATTTGATGAAAATCCTCGACCGTGGTATGCGAGTGGATGATTAGATGTGGTGGTTTATTTATTTAAAGAGTGAGTCTCGGCGATAAAAATTGATGAAAACCTTTTAAAACCCAAAAGATAGTAGACTTTTATTCTCTACTTGACTCTTTTTAATGGATTCATTATTCATCGCAGCTTAAACCTGGTTGTCTATTGTATTTTATCGGTTTAACATCGCTTGAAGGCTAATGATAATTTATTCGCATTATCTTAGTCATAATATTTCTTATCGGGCTAGTTGAGCTCATTTTTTCTTTCACCGTTTCTTCGTGAAATGAGAACATAGTTGGACGAAGCCTGGGGAGCGAAGTAATGGTCCGAGAGGATAAGATTAATAGTCCTCACTATTTCGTGAAATAGTGTGATAATAGTTGTAATGAGGACTTTTGAGTTTGTATAATATCTAGTAGACAATATTTGTATTCAAACTCATAGTTTATGTCGATTGTATACCTAGCGCTTATATTAGTAAGTTGTATTTGAATTTATGTACCATGTAAGTGGCGACTCAAGATGGGTGACGATACCCAATTTTGGGGCGCCGGTTGGTATCGAGCCATAAGTGTGAAGAGCCCGAGCCTCTCTCATTTGGTGACTTCTGTTGATGGGGAATGCACGAAGCCGGATTCTCCGTAGGGGCCGCCTTCTTCGGGCAAGTCGACAGTACTAATGTGAGGTCTTTCGACAAGTTGGTGTCCGAGTCACGATTGGTATCGAGCCATAAGTGTGAAGAGCCCCGAGCCTCTCACCTGTTGGTGACTGTTGATGGGGAATGCACCAAGCCGCATCTCCGTAGGGGACGCTTGTGCTTTTCTATGGTAAGTGATAGTACCGATGTGAGGTCTTGACACAAGTTGGTGTCAGTCGTCACGGTTGGTATCGAGCTTAGGATATGATCTCCGCTAAGATGCGAGATAAGAACCAGAGGGAGAGACGGGAAATTCCTTCATTAGTATGACCTACCTAAGTTTATTTGTTATTTAATTGGCTCATCGAGTATAGGGATAATATTTGATATATTAATTAACCCTTTTGCTTCACAATTCCTTTCGTGTAATAAGAGTGTAGCTAGGTCTAGCGGGGGTAACAAAGGAATAGAAGCGGTGGTCATCATTTAGTAGTTATATTTGATGAATCAACTAGGGTGAGGCGAACCCAACGTTGAAAGAGTGTTTTGCCACTATCATACAAGATGTCTAATGACATACAACCTCGTGTCATCATAAGACAGGGTTGTGCTCATCCACTTGCTGAGTATATTTACGAGCACTACCTATATGATCTTGGTGTTTGTTTGAAGTATAATTCTCAATTTGAGACAGTGGAGATAATGATAAATCAAGAGAAGACTCACCATTGGGAAGAATATGATAGTAATCTTCTCATTTTCTTTCGGGGTCTATTGGGTAAACCAAGAATAATTACGTGGCCATATGATATCTATCATAACCTAGAAGCATGGTCTCCCATGTAACGAAGGTTTCCTTGAGCACTTCCCAAAGATTCTAATTTCTAAAGCAGCTTTTTGACTATACATTTATGTAAGGTGTCATCATGACGTCTTATCCAAAGTTGGGATGAAAGTCACATTGGTATTAATGTGACGATTATCCAAATCTTGGACGAGAGTAACAGCTTTGAATGATATTTATATCATTAATAAATTTCTTGACGTATTCTTGAAGATTTCCTAGCCTACCTAGAGCGTGAAATCGAATTTTGTATCGACCCAAGACAAAAACCCATTTCTTAAACCTCAAATATTTCTTCAACTAAATAAATAGATTTACGTGGTTTATGATGAAAGTCATAATAAAAGCATTGGAATAATGAAAATCATGGGTATATGAAGTATTAGTAAGTTTTATGATGAGTTATGTTGGTTAGTACGTAAAAACATGAAAGTTTCTTAGAAATCACAAAGAGTTGAAAATCGATTTTAGTGAAAACGTAACATGAAATTAAATTGACCATATCTCCTATTATATTTTGAATTTTGAATGTGGTCAAGTCCTAGAGTTAGATCTATGAGTTACCTAACTAATCCAAGTGGAATTACTGGAAAAGGTGTTGTAGATTTTTGTGTGGACTGATTTTAGCAAAGGAGTGCAAAGCTGCAAAAACCTAAAAAGCTTCTGCCATGATTTTAGAGAGGCTGTTTTGGCCACTTAAATTATGAGAAAAATTCTGGCCTTTTGGGACATGAAAGTATATGGTATAAAGTACCTCCTGTCCAAAAATGAGCTCATTCTCGACTTAAAATGAGCAAGTTATGACTATTTCAATATTTAGGTTTTTTAAAAAACGCTATAACCTGAAAGTTCTATAACTCCGATGACCATGAAATTTAAACTGGAAGCTCACGTTAACATGTGTAAGGTCCTGCCAAGATTTGGGAATTTTGGAGTTAAACTTGAGGTAGCTAATTTCTTAAGGAATTAAGTGGAAATTGATTTTAAAAAATAGTAAATAAATTTTAAAAATTCGAGAAAAATATATTTTCATTATGGGACTATATTATGCTAAATCCCAGAAAAGAAATATTTTTGGGGCTGATTTGGTATTTTTCATGAAAATAGTTTAGTTACTTAACATATGAGTTAAATATGTTATGTGAAGTAATAAAGTTGAAAATAGGATTTTATGGCTAGTAGAATCCTATATAGAGTATATGCATATTTTTTGATGAGGATTTGATAATTGGTGATGATATCTTACGAGTATGACATTTTTGAATGATTAAATGCATTATATGGTAAAGTGTAAACAATTAAGATAAATTGTTTATAAATTTAAGAAGTGATTAAAATATTATTATAATATTAATGTTATTAGATTATGAGATTATTAAATGATTGATAACATGGGAATATTCTTGAATCCTCGGATAAATTATATTATAAATGTTTAATATTTATCCTTTATCTCATTTGATTGATTCTTTATATCATTATCCTCATGTTTATATTACGTTGAAAGTCATCTGTATTCAGTAGTGCGTAGATGGACTTGGTATGATTATGACCACGGATTATTCTAAGATAATCATAACCGTAAATGAATACACAATTATCTTTCGTCAGTAGTGCATGGATAATTTGTGGTCGTGATACTAATAAATATCCTCGGCCTCAGTAGTGGTGGATGATTCGATGATGTGGATTAATTATCGAATGAGTCTCAAAGAATGAAATATTAATTCATGGATGCGTTCAAAGTCATCTCGTGGCTTACGCATAGATGGACTTGGTATGATTATGACTGTGGATTGTTGGTATAATCATAAATCAGAATGAAAAACACAATTATCTTCGGCAGTGAGTGCATGGATAATTTGTGGTCGGATACTAATGAATATCCTCGGCCCAGTAGCAAGTGTGGATGATTCGATGATGTGGATTAATTATCGAAATGAGTCTCAAAGAATGAAATATTAATTCATGGATGTGTTCAAAGTCATCCGCGGCTTACGCAGCATAGATGGACTTGGTATGATTATGACTGTGGATTGTTTTCAGATAATCATAACCGTAATTGAAAACACACGCTTATCTTCGGCCGAAAAGTGTATGGATAATTTGTGGTCGTGATACTAATGAATATCCTCGCCCGTAGAAAGTGTGGATGATTCGATGATGTGGATTAATTATCGAAATGAGTCTCAAAGAATGAAATATTAATTCATGGATGTGTTCAAAGTCATCTCATGGTTTACGTGCATAGATGGACTTGGTATGATTACGATCAGGATTGTTCTCAGATAATCATAATCAGTAATTGAAAAACACAATTATCTTTCGCCAGAAGGTATGGATAATTTGTGGTCGTGATACTAATGAATATCCTCGGCCAGTAGTGGTGGATGATTCGATGATGTGGATTAATTATCGAGCCGAGTCTCAAAGAATGAAATATTAATTCATGGATGCGTTCAAAGTCATCTCGTGGGTTTACGTGCATAGATGGACTTGGTATGATTATGACGACTGTGGATTGTTTAGTATAATCATAACCGTAATTGAAAACACGAATATCCTTAGCCAAGAAGTGCATGGATAATTTGTGACGCCCCCAAAATTAGGTATACGCCACCCATCTTGGGTCGCCACTTACATGGTACATAAATTCAAATACAACTTATTAATATAACTGCTGTGTACAATACTTATATAAATCGTGAGTTTGAATACAAATATTGTCTACTAGATATTATACAAACTCAAAAGGAGTCCTCATTACATCTATTATCACACTATTTCGCAGAATAGTGAGGACTACTAATGCTATCCTCTCGGACCATTACTTTGTTCCCGATCGTTCCGGCCTATGTTCTCATTTCAAGAGAACAAAGGAAAGAAAGGGTGAGCTCAACTAGCCCAAGAAGAAATATTATGACTAAGATAATGCGTAATAAATTATCATTAGTTTTCAACAAATGTTAAACCGATAAAATACAATAGACAACCGGTTTAATCTGCAATGAATAAGCAATCCATTAAAAGAGTCAAGTAGAGAATAAAGTCTACTATCTTTTAGGTTTTAAAAGTTTTCATCAATTTTTATCGCTGAGACTCAGCTTAATAAATAAACCACCACATCTAATCATCCCCGCACTACTTGGCCAAGGATTTTCATCAAATTATCAATGGTCATGACTATACCGAATCACCCCTGGTCATAATCATACCAAAACTATCCATCATCGTGACATTACAGCCACCGAGGACTTTTGTCACATCATTTATATCAAGTCATGATTATACCGAATGATCCCCGGTCATAATCATACTAAGTTCATCTATGCACGTAAGCCAAAGATAACATAATATAATATGAGGATGATGACAATGACATAATAATTCAATAAAACAAGTTCAAGAATTATTTAATCCATGAATTATTAACGCCCAAATTGTCAACATGACATCGCTTTCAGAGAGTAAAATTCAAGAATGATCAAGAATATTTCCATGAAAAGATACTGGATGAAACGCAAATATCAAGGATATTCTACTAATTTCATGGAGTATAGAAGTCAAAGTTTTAACCAACTGGGTATAATAAAGAATGGAATAACAAAAGAAATCACCACGCATGCAGATTGGCGATAGACAAAGTTATTCCAATGTAATAATAATAATAATCGGAACCAGTCGTGAAATTCACACCACCGGTGATGTTCCAACAGTAATAATAAAGATGGAACTGCATCGGTGTAAAAACACGACAGATATTCCAACAGAATGATAAAGATTTTAACCAGTCCGGTGTAAAACACATGTATGTGATGTTCCAATGTAATAATAATAAAGATTTTAACCAGTCCTGTGTAAAACACATGCATGTGATGTTCCAAATGTAATAATGAAGAATGTCACCAAGTATAGGGTAAATCACAGATACAAAAGTTATTCCAATGTAATAATAAGCAATGGAATAACATAAGGATTTCACCAAGTATAGGTACGCCATGATACAAAGTTATGTATAGGTATGCCACTTTTACAAAAGTTATTCCAATGTAATGATAATGAATGGAATAATGTAAGTTCTCTTCAAGAAGAAAGAATAACACCCTTCACCGTAAAAAAGAACCTGAATATAGAAGTAAGAAGTAAAGAAGTAATACTCTTCTTCTTTCTATAATTTTCTCTAGCTTCTTCTCTATAATTTCTCTCTGTAGTTTCAATGAATTCGTAAGAAAATAATGAAGGAACGAGCTTCTATTTATAGAAAATGAAATGCATAAGAATTCAATCCATGAACGGTCTGCATTGATTTACTTTAACTGACGGTCCATATTTAAAGAAAAATCTTTTAAATAAAATATAATATATTCTATTTATATAAAAACATTTTACTATGCAAACACTATGCAATACTATGCAAAACACTACGCAAAACACTATGCAACACTATGTATAATAAAATATAATATATTCTATTTATGTAATAACTTTAATAAAGTATTCTATTTTATATAAAAGATGTTTCGCTTTTATTACGTTAATAATACCTAATAAAACAAAACGCCATTATCGCTATAATAATTCATATTATTAATCGACAATAATGGAATCAAACTGAGTGACTTCTCACATAAAGATCAATAATCAATACCGTGCGCTACTACGCAACCACACGACATCGCATTTTTACTACCGAGTAGTTCAACAAGAATCACCAGAAAACTTCCTACCGTTATTTCAATAAAATATTTTTGTCGCTTTTCAATCCGATAATAATTTCATTGGGGTCCACCAATGATTGAGCTGCATTTAATATTCCTCGCTAAACCGAATATTCCCGACCAATCGAATATAATATAACTACTGCATACTTTGCAAAATTTATAAATACTACCCACAACTATAATATTATCTCAAATTCACACCATAATATTAAAAAATTATTTCAACAAAATTTAAATCTTTATCGATAAAAACTGGGTCTCACAATCTCCTCCTTATGGAATTTCGCTTCTCGAAATTGGGTACGACTGATATGATAAAGAGATGAGGATACCTTGAATACCTTTATCGCTTAAAACATTAAATTCATTTTTGCAATCCTACCAAAGATATTCATTAACAATTCATCTGCACTACAGCCAAAGATATTTATTAACAATTCATCTTTTGCACCACCGTGGTGCCAAAGATGTAAAACCAATAATAATCGAGACTCACCTTAATAAGATCACGACCACCTAATTATCCATGCACTTCTTGGCTAAGGATATTCGTGTTTTCAATTACTATTATGATTATACCTAACAATCCTCGGTCATAATCATACCAAGTCCATCTACGCACGTAAGTTTCACGCGGATGACTTTGAACGCATCCATGAATTAATATTTCATTCACGAGACTCAATTTCAATAATTAATCCACATCATCGAATCATCCCCACTTCTGTGCCAAGGATATTCATTAAGATATCACGACCACAAATTATCCATGCACTACTACCAAAGATAATTGTGTTTTCAATTACTAATTATGATTATACCGAACAATCCTCGGTCATAATCATACCAAGTCCATCTATGCACGTAAGCCATGTAGATGACTTTGAACACATCCATGAATTAATATTTCATCACGAGACTCAAAATTTCAATAATTAATCCACATCATCGAATCATCCCCGCACTACGTGCCAAGGATATTCATTAAGATCACGACCACAAATTATCCACGACTACTACCAAAGATAATCAGAGTTTTAATTACGGTTATGATTATACCGAACAATCTCGGTCATAATCATACCAAGTCCATCTATGCACGTAGTTCACGTATGACTTTGAACGCATCCATGAATTAATATTTCATTGCTGAGACTCAGCTCAATAATTAATCCACATCATCGAATCATCCCTGCACTACAGGCCAAGGATATTTATTAGTATCACGACCACAAATTATCCATGCACTACGGCCAAAGATAATTGTGTATTCATTTACGGTTATGATTATACCGAATAATCCGTGGTCATAATCATACCAAGTCCATCTACGCACCACAGCTGCCATGGATTACTTTCAACATAATATAAACATGAGGATAATGATATAAAGAATCAATCAAATGAGATAAAGGATAAATATTAAACATTTATAATATAATTTATCCAGAATTCAAGAATATCCCCATGTTATCAATCACTTAATAATCTCATAATCTAATATCATTAATATTATAACAATATTTTAATCACTTTTTAAATTTATAAACAATTTATCTCAATTGTTTACGCTTTACCATATAATGCATTTAATCATTCAAAATGCCATACTCATAAGATATCATCACCAATTATCAAATCCTCATCAAAATATGCATATACTCTATATAGGATTCTCTAGCCATAAAATCCTATTTTCAACTTTGTTACTTCACATAACATATTTAACTCATATGTTCAGAATTAAACTATTTTCATGAAAATACCAAATCAGCCCTAAAAATATTTCTTTTCTGGGATTTAGCATAATATAGTCCCATAATGAAAATATATTTTCTCGAATTTTTAAAATTCATTTACTATTTTTAAAAATCAATTTCCACTTAATTCCTTAAGAAATTAGCTACCTCAAGTTTAACTCCAAAATTCCCAAATCTTGGCAGGACCTTACACATGTTAACGTGAGCTTCCAGTTTAAATTTCATGGTCATCTGAGTTATAGAACTCCGTTATAGCGTTTTCATTTGAAAAACCTAAATATTGAAATAGTCATAACTTGCTCATTTTAAGTCGAATGAGCTCATTTTTGGACAGGAGGTACTTTTATACCATATACTTTCATGTCCCAAAAGGCCAGAATTTTCTCATAATTTAAGTGGCCAAAACAGTCCCTTAAAGTTTCAGCAGTAGCTTTTTCGAAATTTACAGCTTTGGCCTCATTTACAAAATCAGTCCACACAAAAATCTACAACACCTTTTCCAGTAATTCCACTTGGATTAGTTAGGTAACTCATAGATCTAACTCTAGAACTTGACCATACTCAAAAATTCAAAATATAATAGGAGATATGGTCAATTGAATTTCATGTTACGCTTTTCACCAAAATCTGATTTTCAACTCATTGTGATTTCTAAGAAACTTTCATGTTTTCACATACCAACCAACATAACTCATCATAAAACTTACTAATACTTCATATACCCATGATTTTCATTATTCCAATGCTTTTATTATGACTTTTATCATAAACCACGTAAATGCATCCTTTTAGTTGAAGAAATATTTGAGGTTTAAGAAATGGGCCAGATCGGGTCAATATAAAATTGATTTCACGCTCTAGGGTAGGCTAGAAATCTTCAAGAATACGTCAAGAAATTTATTAATGATAGAAATATCATTCAAAATCACATTTTATCCAAGACTTGGATAGACGTCACATCGATACCAACCGTGACTTCTATCCCTTAACCTAGATAAGACCTCACAATGATACCTATAAACTTGCCATCTTCATTCACGACGCCGCACAGTAAAGTCCGCTTTGCATTCCACACAAGGAAGTCAACAACGAAAAGGATCGGGGCTCTTTACTTATGGCTTGATATAATAGTGATTAACTTTAGGTTTGGTTACTTTGAATTCAGATAACAGTTGGTTAGAATATGAAAGCTAACAACCTTACAAAAAGAATGATGAGTAGTTAACCAATTGATTCCTAAAATCCCATCAAAGGCAAATATTTTCAAAAAGATAAGATCGACAGTAACGTGAAAATGTTTATTTGAACCAAACAAGATTAATAAAATGTAGAGGTAACAAAGGTTTCTCCCAACGAAGTTTCAATAGATAAATCAAAGTCTAATTTCTCCTGAGTCAAATTTAAACGTTGAAGCAAGCAAGAGAGATAAAAGAATGGGTAGAACCCAGATCTAATAAGGTATAGACTTCGTAAGAATTTATAATTAACTAACCCTGCTAACTTTCGTCGTTACCCACTTTTTCGAGAAAGTCACGAAAACGCCTCTTCCAAAACCATCGACTTCACTTTTGACAAAATTAAATGTCCTTCTATCCGCCTTTGGTGCCACTATCCCATGATTAACTGGAAGTGACTTTCATGATAATTTCCCCGATGGTTATCATTGTTACGATAAGCGTTACCACAAAATCGAGGTCGCGTTACTTTTGTTTAAATCAACACTTCTCTTATCTGTCAATTTCCACTTATTATCTTAGGTAGGTCATACTAACAAGGAATTACCAATCTAGTGGTTACTCACATTCATATTAAGCTCGATGATAATTTCGTCACCCATCCACGATGGTTATTCAAATACAACTTACTAATATTCGATTGAATATGAATATTGTTCATTAGATATTGCCTCAAAAGGAGTCCTCATTACATCTATTATGATTATTAGTCAGACTAATTATGGTCGTTACCTTTGTTTTTCGAATCAACACACTCATGTGCTTCATTGCTTATCTCTCAAAGATTTTCAGTGACAGCGTGTCAAAGATGTCATTCTCAAACACAATGAATAAGCGATCCATTAAAGAGTCACAAAACAAGGGTTAATTAACATATCACATATCTAATATCCCTCATATTTTCATCTCAAATCACGGTCATAATCATACCAAAACTATCCAAATAAATACCACATAAACTATCAAGTCAACGATTATACCGAATGATCCTGTAGTTCAAAGATAACATAATATAACATGAGGATGATGATAATGACATCATCAATAAAACAAGTTCAAGAATTATTTAATCCCAATTAACGGAATTCTGCCATTTGTTCAGAGAGTAAAATTCCTCCTAATATTTCCTATTCTCATAAGTCAAAGTTTTAATCTTCCGGGTATAATAAAGAATGGAATAACAAAGCCATGCAGATGATGACAAGATGTTATTCCAATGTACAATAATAATAATCTAACCGCCAAGTCGTGAAATTTACACCGCTGTGATGTTCCAATGTATAATAAAAGATGGAACTTATCCCACAAGACGAAATCAGTCTGTAAAACACACGCATGTTCCAAATGTAATAATAACCAACAGATTTCCAGTGTCTATCGAGGATGTAAACATATGCATGTGATGTTCCAAATGTAATAATGTCAAGAATGTCACCAAGTATATAAATACAAAAGTTATTCCAATGTAATAATAAGTAATGGAATAAGGATCAATGCATCACCAAGTATAGAGTCATAGTTATGTATAGGGTATGCCACTTTTTACAAAGTTATTCCAACAATAATGACAACGAATGGAATAATGAAGTTCTTCAAGAAGAAAGAATACACCTCACGTAAAAGAACTAATATAAGAAGGAAGAAGGAATACTCTTCTTCTTTCATAATTTTTCTATATTTCTCTCTATAATCAGAAGTTTCAATGAATTAATAGAAGAAAATAATGAAGGAATGAGCTTCTATTTATAGGAAAATGAAATGCGTATAGATAGAATTCAATCCATGAACTATCTGCATTGATTTACTTTAACTGACGGTCCATATTTAAAGAAAATCTTTTAAATAAAATATAATATATTCTATTTTATATAAAACATTTACTATCTAAACACTATGCAATACTACGCAAAACACTACGCTTAAAACATACGCAACTGTACTACGTGACATAATATCAAATAATAAAATATAATATATTCTATTTATGTAATAACTTTAATAAAAGATTCTATTTTATATAAAAAGATGCTTCGTTTTATTACGTTAATAATACGAATAAAACAAAACGTCATTATCGCTATAATAATTATATTATTAACGATAATAATGGAATCAAGTTGATTACTCACAAATAATCAATCACATTACTACGCAACCGACACGACATCGTATTTTTTACTATCCAGTAACGGTAAAACTTCCGTAGTTATTTCAATAAAATAAATCAATCGACAATAATTTCATTATGGGTCCTTGATGATTGGTAGTTATTAATATTCCTCGCTAAACCAGAATATTCCCCGACCAATCGAATATAATATAACTACTTGCATACTTTAAAATTTATAAATACTACCAACAACTATAATATTATCTCAAATTCACACCATAATATTAAAAAATTATTTCAACAAAATTTAAATCTTTATCGATAAAATCCTGTGGTCTCACATAATTCGTGGTCGTGATACTATTGTTCTAGTCTCAAGATATTGGTTTTACATCTTTGGCCTGTAGTGCAAAAGATGAATTGTTAATAAATATCTTCTACCGTAGAAAGCAAAAGATGAATCATAATTAATATCTTCAATGGGATTCAGAAAAAATGAATTTAATGTTTTAAACGATAAAGGTATTCAAGGTATCCTCATCTCTTTATCATATCAGTATCGCATCTCTAATTTCGAGGGCTAAATTCCATATGAGGGAGATTGTGAGAATTCGTGATTTTATCAATAAAGATTTAAATTTTGTTGAAATAATTTTTTTAATATTATGGTGTGAATTTGAGATAATATTATAATATTGTGGTAGAAGATTTATAAATTTTGCAAAAGTATGCAAGTAGTTATATTATATTCGATTGGTCTGGGAATATTCTATTTAGCAGGAATATTCGCATAACTACCAATCATCAATGTGGACCTCATAATGTAATTTATCATTTGGATCGAGAAAACGACAAAAATATTTTATTGAAATAATCTGGAAGTTTTACCGTGGTTACCGCTGAACTACCTTTCAGAGTAAAAGTACACAAGAATACGCAGGGTCGCATAAAGAAAGACACCAGATTAATTATCGACGCCATGTAAGTTTCACTCGCTTGATTCCATTATCGTCGATTAATAATACGAATTATTATAATGATAACGACGCTTTTGTTTTTATTCGATTATTAACGAATAAAATGTAAACATCTTTTTATATAAAATGTAATACTTTATTAAAGTTATTCTATAAATGTAATATATTATATTTTATTACGATGTTGTTTCAGATAATACAGTTTTGATAAGACGCATAAGTTTCAGATAGTAAAATGTTTTATATAAATAGAATATATTATATTTTATTTAAAAGATTTTCTTAAATATGGACCGTCGATTAAAGTAAATCAACTGGACCGCTCATGGATTAGTTACTTACGCATTCCATTTTCCTATAAATAAGCTCATTCCTTCATTATTTTCATTTAATTCATCAAACTCAGAGAGAAATTATAGAGAGAAGCTATAGAGAGAAAGTTATGTAAAGCAAGAAGAGATTCTCGCTACTTCACTACTTCTATATTCATTTTTTACTTGAAGTGGTGTTATTCTTTCTTCTTCGAAGAGAACTTCGTTATTCCATTCATTATTATTCGTTGAATAACTCGTAAAAGTGGCATACCCTATACATAACCTCGTATACATGCCAAGATACCCTATACTTGGTGAAACTTTATGTTATTCCATCGCTTATTATTCTCATTGAATAACTCTGTGATACGCTATTACCCTATACTTGGTGACATTCTTCTATTATTCTGCTGAACATCCCGTCACAGTGTTTTACACCCGACCGGTTCCTGCTTTTTATTATTCTCGTTGAACATCCTGCTCACAGGTTTTACACCGGACGGTTCCGCCTTTATCATTCTCTGGCTGAATATCCTATCTCGTGTGTTTTACACCGGACCGTTCCATCTTTATTATTCTCTGGTTGAACATCCCGCTTGCGGTGAATTTCACCCGACCGTTCCGTTATTATTATTATTCTCGTTGAATAACTCGCTTGGCGCTAAGTACCGCATGCACGGTGATTTCTTTGTTATTCCATTCTTTATTATACCCAAATGGTTAAAACTTCGATTTCTATACTCCATGAAATTAGTAGAATATCCTCGATATTCGCTGTTTCATCCAAAGATCTTTTCATGGAAATATTCTTCCGATCATTCTTGAATTTTACTTCACTTAAACAAAGATCACGTCGATAATTTGGACGTTAATAATTCATGGATTAAATAATTTTTGAACTTGTTTTATGAATTATTATGTCATCGTCATCATCCTCATGTTATATTATGTTATCTTTCGCTTACGTAGAGACAATAGATGAACTTAAGTATGATTACTACACTGTGGATCATTCTAAGATAATCACGACTTGATATAAATGATGTGACAAAGTCCTCAAATGGCTCAGAATGCGTTGATGGATAATTTTGGTATGATTATGACTGTGGGTGATTCTAAGATACCATGACCATCGATAATTTGATGAAAATCCTCGAATCGCGGGTAAGTGGATGATTGGGATGTACGGTGGTTTATTTATTGTCTAGTCTCTACGAAAAAATCGATGAAAACCTTTAAAACCTAAAAGATAGAGATTTTATTCTCTACTGACTTTTTAATGGATCGCTTATTTCACCGCAGCTTAAACCTATTGTTTATCAGATTTTATCGCTTTAACATCTGTCAAGGCTAATGATAATTTATTCTCGCATTATCTTAGTCATAATATTTTATCGGGCTACTGATTTCACCTTTCTTTCACCGTTTCTCTGTGAAATGAGAACATAATGGGACGTAGTCTTTTAACGTAAGAAATGGTCCCGTAGGATAAGATTAATACCCTCACTATTCGTGAAATAAATGCGATAATAACAGAATGAGTGATTCTTTCGAAGTTTGTATAATATCTAGTAGACAATATTGTATTCAAACTCATAGCTTTACGTCGATCATATACCTACGCTTATATTAGAAGTCAGATTAATTTACGTACTACGAAGTTTTATGACTCAAGCATGGGCGACGATACCTAATTTTGGGGGCCACATTAAACTGCAGACGGTTTGATTCGAAAACGTGTTTAGCTTCGGTAGTTAAACGAATTTCAATCAAACCTTATTTCGTAGTCAATAAATTTTATAAACTAAATTTAAATAACTCAATAGTCGGTAAGACTCTGTTCATTATCGCATGTTTAAAAAAAATAATACAAAAATCATTTGTCAAGAATATACGTTATACAAAAGAGTATATTTTATTGATAAAATAATTTTATTATTTTATTTATCATTTATTATTTTCAAATGTAAATATGAAAAAAATATATATATATATATATATATATATATATATATATATATATATATATATATATATATATATATATATAAATTTTCAACAAAAGGGGGTGCAAGTGTTATTATCGAACAGAACAGAACAGAGGAAGAAAATAATCTGCGATCAAACCAACATCAGATTCATCTCTTTCTCTGCTCCGATGTGGGAGCTTACCCGCCAAATCAATCAACAAATTAACAACTCGCCATGCCCTTCTTCATCCATCAACTTTCTATTTTCACTTTCTCTCTCCTCGTACTCCTCATCTCGATCTCTCTCTTACCTTTCAAACCCTCTCTCCACCACCCCATCCAAGACCAATCCCGATTAAACCTAACCTTACAAAACCAACAAACTGAAAAAATTACCTGTCAAAACTACATTGTCAGATTCGTTGAATACAAGAAGTCCGAAGATCACAAAGGATATCTGATAGAAAACGTGAATTTGAAAAATTGGGAATGGATTGAGAGGCGAAATCCGGCAGCTAAGTTTCCGACGGATTTCGGTTTGATTTCGATTGGAGATGATGATCCTGTCATGAGGACGGAGTTGATTGAAGAATTGGGGAGATTGGAGCTAGTGAAGGATGTTTCGGCCGATTTGAGCTATCAAAGGAGCTTGCTTGGGAAGGGAAGAAGTAGAGAGAGAATGGGGGCATTTGTCAATGGGAGGAAGCGGCCAGGGAAGATTTTCACATCAATGTCTTTTAGTGAAGGGGAGAGTTTTGTAGCGGCGGCCACCAGTATTAACACGACGATTAGCTGGAGAAGGAATCTCTTAATGCAGGTATTGCTTTATCATATATTTTTTATATGAGTTATATGGATTCATTGATGAAGCTTGCTGGTCATTGTGAATAATATGACTGCGCGTCTTGTATTTGTGTTTTTTTCAGTTATTTACTGATTGTTAGCTTTTAGAACTGGTGGGAGAGTATGAAACAAGAACATTGAACGTAGTAGTATGTAGTGTTCTATAGGCTCATCTAACACCATACTATAAACCGCGGGCGGTGTGAAGTAGTTTTCTTTTTTGACAAGTCCTGCAGAATCAAGTAGTTAACATATTTGCCTGACAGCCTTTTCATAACCCATATTGAGATTAGCATATGGTTACTCAAGTGAGATATCTGCTGTATAAGCAAGATTGAACCAAAGGTTTTTTTGTTATTGTTGAGCCTTAATCAGAAATGATTGTAAAGCTACCAAACAGGCAACTGTGCCAGTTTTTAGAGTGGAGGTTGGTAGGTCTCCCAAAATTTTGGGAGTAGTTTTACTTTTGGGGTGAGTTATTGGTTCTTGTATTGCATTATATAAAGAGCGTATCTTGCATGTACAATTTTTCGTGATAGGCGAACCACGTAATATATGTTTTGTGTGCTTGTTTTTCTTTCAATTTCTTTTTACTATTGTTTTATTGCATTGTTACTTGCTAACATTATGTTCTTGAACTCAAAATGTTGACAAATTAATGAGCTCTAGCTCTAGTGGTACCCCTCATTCTCTAACAGGGAGGTGCAGGGGTCAAATATTGTTTGAGACTCAAACATAGAACATATTATTTTGTTGGAGATATCTCCAATAAACCTACTTATTGTGGGGTTGAGGTTAGATTATATGTCCACCTCACCCACCTTGATAATACATGTAAAATGATTAGGACTTTTTTGGGTTACCTTTCTAATACATGTAAAATGATTATGACTTTTTTGGGTTATCGCTTCTAAATTCCTCCCCCCCCCGGATGAAAGTATAAGAGGGTAAATAATAGAGAAGGGAGGACAAGGAGTCAGGTCAGGTAAAGGAAAATAATAGACCTCCAATCTCTTTAAGAGATACTACATCTAAGACCATAGTTTGGTGTAGTTTAAGTAGTTTTGAAGAATCAGTGGCGGATCCATGAATTGGCTTCAGTGTAGGCAAATTTTTATAAAAAAAATTTAACTTAGAAAACCCTATTAATTTAAAAAGCTAGAGCAAAGTAAATAAAATAAAAAACATGTCACTAATGCTAATGGTTATCGGCAATGTTCTAAAAAGCGCTAGGCGGGAGGCGGGCGGAGTCTAGGCGGGATTTTTTATTTTAAGCCAATTTTAATATTTTATCTTACATTTATCCAAACAAAATAATAATATAAAGCAAAATAACCTATAATAAAGATAATAAAGGCCTTTTTCTTAAAGTTCAAACACATATCCATATTGTTAATGTCAAAGTTCAAACACAAATATGCAATTGTTCAAAGTTTAAACATATTTTTAACGATTAATTTTATTTATAAACAAGATTGCTATTAAATAATAAAATTTAAAATTTCAAGAATTTAATTCAATATTAAAACTTAAGAAACTAAACATAAATTTAAGAATTATAAAATTTAATTAAACTAAATATTACAAATGTATCATCATTTATATAATTTGAAGTTAGTACAAGTTCAAAAAATTACAACTATAATAAAATTATCCACTTTGACTTGATATTGTTCACTTCTTGTTGTGATTTGATATGTTACAATATGTATTATGAATATTGTAAATTATTAGAAAAATAAATATATCAAGATTTGGTTTGGGTAGTTATTAAAATAAAAAAAATCTCTCTGGCTAGAATTCGGCTAATTTCTTAAAGGGATTTTTTGCCGCCTTGGTGAGGCGCCTGGGGGGCCTAGAGGTGCCAAGTGGGGCCTAGCACCTAGGCGGGGCGCCAAGGGGGGGCCTAGCGCCTAAGCGGGAATTTTTAGAACAGTGGTTATCGGGAACAAAAAAAAATTATAGCATAATAGGCTGAGCTATATATTGTACTAAAATTAGTTCCAAAATATAAGTTGCAACGATGAAAACCAATGATGACAAAGAAATTGAGGCAAAATATAGATTATTAATCAAAGATCTAAGTGAACATTTTTAATTTGAATAAAATAATGTTTTTACAATAACATTCTTAGAGGTTGAGAAGTGCACAAAGATTAGAAATATTGTATAAAGTATTTAAAAGAGGAGAAAGAGAGAAGAATGGAAAATTATAATGAAGAATACTATTTAACAAGTTTTTTTATTTTCTTTTTTTTGGGCTTACGGGAGATACTGATGTAGGACGGGGTAGGAAGAAGGAATAAGTATACCTATCTCCGCAGAGAATCAATTTATTCAACTTTAAACTCATATCAATTCATTCAATAATCTCCCAAATAACGAAGTATTACAATGCTTAAATAGAAAACTCAATACTTGTGGACTAAGTAAAAATCCTAATTCAAAAAGGAAACAATCTTCTAAAAAAAACTCTCCTGATTAAAATCTATTACCATAATTAAAAACTCTCTTAATTAAAATCTACTACCATAATTAAAACTTCTAGAATATCCTACTAAAATAATTCAACATTTATCTCTAAATAATAATACAAAATTAATAATAAACTTATTGAATTTCTTCTTCTTCCGTATCGCATCGATACCCTCTAGGATATATAAGTTATATATATACCTTAGTTTTATAAAATGAGTTTATCTTAAAAATTTAGTAAAATTTAACCTTACGGATAGAAATATCGAGCAAAAATATGAGTAAACGATATTTTTATTTAATTTGAGGTTGTGTAGCATCATTATCATAACATTGTAAAATAAATATATTTTTTGACGACTAAGATTAATTGAACTCTCATTACCATAAAGACGATAATAAACATCACCAAATCATATGAAAATTCATATTTTCAAATATTTTATATGTTCTTTAAATCCAAATGCACGTTGGATTTATCTAAAAACTTAAGAATTGACATATTAACCCCATGTAGTATACTAGTTAGATATCCTATAGGGTATACCCTTTTTGACTTTTTATTTTTTATATATATATTAGGTGATGTAATGTAAAATCTTTTTCAAGATTTAGAATTGAATTTAAATATTGATATTACTACAATATTTGTCCAATAGAGAGTTAACTAAAATAGGATTGAGACCATCAGTGATTAAGATAGAGATTATTAGTAAAATTGATTGGATATATGTAGAGTTTTAAAGAACACCGATACATGAAAACTCTTAATTGTACTCTTACATAAAAAAATAAAAAATCCAGTGTAGGTTGCCTACACTGGCTGTATACTACATCCGCCACTGTGCAGAATCCATATTGAGATTAGCATCATTTTTACCACATGGAATATCTCTATATTGGTTACTAAAGTGAAATATCTACTTAGCGAGTTACCCTGGTATCGCTGATGGATATTGCATTCACTTATTTTTGACACATGTTAGAACTAGTGTCCGATACAGTGAAAAATTTGTGTTACTTAAAATGCAACAGAAGCAATACTATTTTTAACTCAATTAGTTTATTGGATCTTACATATATACATATATACGTGCGTGTGTGCGTGTGCGCGCATGCGGGCATGCATGTATCTTCTTGAAGCTGACTAGATCCTAGAGCCGTGAATGTACTCCTTCTCCAAAGAACCTTACCATTTTTCTGCTGCTAAGGCCCGAAAGTATGATGACCAAATGTAGATGAGAGATGCACCCAATTCTCCTCAAGAATACCAAACAAATAGCTCAACAATATCCAAGCCAGATGACAATACTTGAATGATAATGTGTCTCAAATGCTTGATTTATCTTAATGCAAATATCTGAACATAAAGCTTTCTTGCACAAGATACAAACATCTGAAGTGGTTTTTTTTGGAGTTTTCCTTGTTTGCACTTTGCACAAGGTAGTAAGGTACACATATCTGTAGTTGGTTTCTTTGCATGAAGTGCAGAGCTTGGCTAGGTCTTTGATTCTAGAATCTAGACAGCTTAGTTGGAGCTGATGTTACTCTTCACTTTGTTGCACATGTAAAGGTTCATACATAATGGATCATATTCTCCTTCATTGTACTTAGCTGGGGACCCCTTTAATCGATGCTATGATTACTTGTTGTCTTGGTTCTATATCTATTCTGTTGAGAATGTGATGAGAGGTTTACCAAGTCCCAATATTTGTAAACAGGAGGCGAAAAATTGAGAAAATAGCCTTGTTATGCCTGAAATAGTGTATTTGGATTTTAGGAAAGAAGTGAAGGTTCTGAAGTTGTATGACTGCTATGCGTAAAATGAATAAGAATGTTTTATCCTCTTTGTATATTTGATAATCTTCTGTGGTGATATTTCTTTTGATTTTTTGTTGGTTGTACTTCATTACAATAATATACTTCGATGTACTTAAGTTGCACCCTTTTTTCTTTATACTCTTCAATTGATGTTGATTTTCATTTTTTAATAGATAGAGAATTGAATTATTATATTGAAAAAAAACCTCGAATACCCCTGAATTGCCAATGTTACGTCTTCTAAGAAAAAATTGAAAAAATGAGTTATCCATGCCTTTTTTGGCAACCTACTTGGTGTTATATGGATGGAGTTCTATGTTGCAGAAAACTCAAGTTACATCCCTGTTTGGAGCAGAGGCACTTTGGTCAAAAGGGTACACTGGAGCAAAAGTTAAGATGGCAATATTTGATACTGGCATTCGAGCAGATCACCCACATTTTCGCAATATCAAGGTAAATTGACGAGCAGATATTTTCTGTATTTATGTTATTGAATTATTGGAATTTTATGCTATTTAATCTCTGCAACAAAAATTTATTTGCTTTCATTTTAAACCACTCTCTGTAGAGCACCTCTGGTCATCATCTTTAACAATTTTCAGGAGCGCACGAATTGGACCAATGAAAATACACTAAATGACAATCTTGGACATGGAACGTTTGTTGCGGGAGTTATTGCTGGGGAAGATGCCGAGTGTCTGGGTTTTGCGCCAGACACGGAGCTATACGCTTTTCGCGTATTTACAGATGCACAGGTAATGAACATTGTACATTTAAATATTATATTCATGCAGCTATGTATTTATAAGATGATTTCATGTCTATAACTCTTTATAATGAGGGTAGTGATCGTAATATTATCATCTTATTTAGAAGACTATTAGCCTCCACTGGTTTATTTGACTGTTTGCTACATGTTTCTGTGGGCATAAGACACGACAAACTATTTATGATCAAAGTTTAAAAGAGAATGATTCTTTTTACTGTATCAAATGCATATTTTATTTTATAAACATCAACTGCCATTTATCTTGAACCGGAACTTTGTGGAATTAGAGCTGTAATATCATGATAGATCACCAATTATTTTAAAATTTAAGTTGGTAGATAACGGACGTACCAATGCATACCATGCTTTAACATCATCACCTAAAAGCTGTGGCTAGCATGCATTTGAAGGTTCTCTTTTCTTTCCTATTTTCTGATTTAAGACATTAAAGTTATGGCAAGACTATGAGAAGTTTGTATTCAGCTTATTGCAGGTGTCATATACATCATGGTTCCTTGATGCATTTAACTATGCAATTGCAACCAATATGGATGTGCTGAATTTGAGCATAGGTGGTCCTGATTACTTGGATATTCCATTTGTAGAGAAGGTGAGACTTTATTGGGCTTCTGGTTCTAGTTATAACTTAATATTGTATCATATTAATTATTCTACATATAAATATATATCGATGACCACAGAATAATTTTCTGTAAATTTAAAGTGACAAAGATTATCCTGAATGCTGCTCTTCTGCTGCATAAGTGAATTGCTTGGTGTGAGCATTCAAAATCTTTTAGTTAACACGACCTCGGAGGGAACACTGCTTTAAGGAAAATAATATTTAGTCTGAAATTTTAATCTGACTTCTCCATCCGGACCACTTGCTGCAAAAGCCATAGTCACATCAAAGATAAATGAGTGACATGGGTCCCGTATAAGCCACATTGTAATTTATTAATGATAAACATAAAACACTAGATTCTCTTTCTTCTATCGTGCTTCTCTCTCATTGTCCAATTCAAATATAGTTCTGCTAGTTCACCATCATTACGATTTGAGAATACCATTTATGAAGAAGAGTTCAGATCTATTCTTACGGAGGCTTTGGATTACGTATGCCTGTGAGAAAGATCTCATAATAGATAGATGGGGTTTTCTCCAATTTGAAAAATAAATTTCTTCAGTTCTAACTCCAGTTTCTCTCTCTCTCTCTCTCTCTCTCTCTCACACACACACACACACACACACACTTACTCTCTCTCTCTCATAGTTTAATATTTGTTTCTTTGAAATATAGGAATCTGCAGGTGGTGGTTCAAAGGTGTAGAATCAGAATGTTAAGTTTGTGACTTTGTCAATCCTCTCTCTTTAACTTCTTTACAAATGCGCAAGTGGGTTTGGATGATGATAACAGATTTGGGTTGGTTAAAGGAGTGCGATTTGTGTTGTAATTTTGCAGGCCATAGATTGCTTACATGAACTTAGACATGTACAGTCGTGTCATTAGAACCACAAAGTTGGAGGAAAATAGTCAGACTGCATAGCACCACTCCTGCTTTAAAATCTTGCTACTTAATACACCCTTGATAACATTCATGATGCATCTGTATAGGAATTTTGAAAAATATTGATGGTATGCATACTAGAAACTTACATTTTCAGCTTACTGATATCAATGATCCTACATGTGTGCACATTTTCTTAACAGGTCTGGGAATTGACAGCTAATAATATTATCATGGTTTCGGCAATTGGAAATGATGGACCACTTTATGGTACTTTAAACAATCCAGCAGATCAAAGTGACGTAATCGGCGTGGGTGGCATTGATTATAGTGATCACATAGCCTCATTTTCATCACGAGGCATGAGTACTTGGGAGATTCCTCATGGGTAGTGTACCAGTATTTTTCCCTCCTACTCTGGTTATCACTTTTAGGGTTTATGTTTCTCAATATATAATTTCTTCTGTAGTGAGAGATAAAACACACAAGATAGACACGTGATCAAGGCCTGTAGTTGGTTTTAGTGACTGACATGTCTGACAAAATCTGTTCTAACTATGCTAAATTATGGATCACTGCAAAGCAGAAATGGCATGTTTAACAAAACTTGTACCAAGTATGCTCAATTAAAATCCTCCATTCCAAAATAAGAGTCCAATTTGACTTTTTAAAGTCAATTTGCGACACTCTCGAATTCAAAATTGATATAAATTCCTTTGATTATAGTCTGGATATGTGAACTATCTTAAAAATACTACTAACAAGTTTTATTATTTTCAAAACTTAAATGAACTCGCATCAATTTTAGGATTTTGGTAATTGACTACTTAAAGTCAAAATGGGATTTTGGAAAGAGGGGAGTAGTATATCACTGCAAAGCAGAAATCTGTGAGTGGTATAAGTGACACTAAATGGCAATAGCTACTATGACAGTACGTTTCTTTGTAGAGTGTCGAAAGATTCTTTGTGGAATTGTTGCTGTAAATCATGATATGAATTTGAAATATCGTAAGGGATTTGGGCCTTGGAAAAAAGTTGCTTTTTTCTACCATGAAGTAGACAACATTGATATAATAGTTCAGTCGCGTAGGTCAAGACATGAAACTGTCTTTCATTGGCAGTGAAACTCATATGTTGCCACTCTATTTCTAAAATTTGTAGAATTGTTTCTTTTAATCAAAATATCTGGTGGTCAATTCTTGCAAATAGGTTCAGTCTTTGCTTTCTCGCCAAATTGGTCACTGCTATTATTTTTGCCACCATCTGAGAAAGTTGGCTGCAATTCTAGTTTATCTTTTCCCTAGTACATAGTTATCAACTTAATTTCTTAGACACTCTGTTTCCGAAACCTCCTGTATTTCTTTCAATCTTCTAATTACTGGACCTTCTCTTCAAAATTATGATATGGAAACTCTACCTTCGCAGCTATGGTCGCATGAAACCAGACATTGTTGCATATGGACGGGAAATTATGGGGTCCAAGATCAGTACAGGTTGTAAAAGCTTATCAGGCACAAGTGTGGCAAGTCCTGTTGTTGCTGGTGTGGTTTGCCTCCTTGCTAGTGTCATCCCTGAAAACAAGAAAAAGTACATTTTAAATCCAGCAAGCATGAAACAAGCTCTGGTGGAGGGAGCTGCGAAGCTTTCTGGTCCAAATATGTATGAGCAGGGTGCAGGCAGAGTAGATCTGTGAGTTTCCAAATAAACCTGTCCCTCTATCTGTTACCGTCTTTTAATAATTGATAGTCTTTGTTTTTCTGGCTTAATCTTTTACATCTATGCCAGGTTGGAATCATATGAAATCCTAAAGAACTACAAACCTCGAGCAAGCATCTTCCCTAGCATTCTTGATACTACAGATTGCCCTTATTCCTGGCCTTTTTGTCGTCAACCTCTCTATGCAGGTGCTATGCCTGTTATCTTCAATGCTACTATTCTGAATGGAATGGGTGTAGTTGGCTATGTTGAGACTCCACCAACATGGCATCCTTCAGAGGAGGAAGGCAATCTTCTCAGCATCCATTTCACTTATTCTAATGTTATTTGGCCGTGGACTGGTTATCTAGCAGTACATATGCAAATCAAGGATGAAGGATCTCGGTTTTCCGGGGTTATTGAAGGCAATGTAACTGTTAAGGTATATAGCCCACCAGCCCCTGGGGAGAAGGTCCCTCAAAGTAGTACTTGTGCTCTACACTTGAAATTGCAAGTGGTTCCAACTCCTCCAAGATCAATGAGAGTCCTGTGGGATCAATTTCATAGTATTAAATATCCACCAGGTTATATTCCCAGAGATTCCTTGGATGTTCGAACTGACATTCTTGACTGGCACGGGGATCACCTGCACACAAATTTCCATATTATGTTCAACATGTTAAGAGATGCAGGTTACTATGTTGAAACACTTGGTTCACCTCTTACATGCTTCGATGCTAATCAGTATGGGACACTTCTGCTGGTAGATCTTGAAGACGAGTATTTTCCGGAAGAAATAAAGAAGTTGAGGGATGATATCATTAATACTGGATTGGGTCTGGCTGTATTCGCTGAGTGGTATAATGTGGACACAATGGTAAAGATGCGATTTTTTGACGATAATACGCGTAGCTGGTGGACTCCAGTCACTGGTGGTGCAAACATTCCGGCACTGAATGATCTTTTAGCCCCATATGGCATTGCATTTGGAGATAAGATTCTTAATGGCGATTTTTCCATTGATGGTGAACAGAGTCGATATGCATCTGGAACTGATATAGTGAAATTTCCAAGAGGTGGATATGTACACAGGTTTCCCTTCATGGATGACTCAGAGAGTGGGGCCACTCAAAACGTACTTGTCTCCAGCATGATTAAGGTTAGCAAACAAGGCTGCTTGTATTAAATTTCTGTGATAGAAAAACCAAAACCATGCATATGTATGTCTTCTAATTTGAGAGTGGTGATATACCTTTGAAGTTCAAAGTTCTTGTAGCCACATAATTGAGGGTGCAGTATTCTAAGGGACTGCTAGACTACTGTTAGCAAAAACTGTTGAACTTGTTGGTAACTTAGTTACCCTACATGATGATATAGTAGTCAAAACAATAGTTACACAAGTAAATTACAAAGTGAAAGCTCAAACTTTTGCCACTAGAGGCCATATATTTTGTCAATTTATTTTTTTATTTTTGTAAAAAAAAATCTTGTTTCTTGGTCTGAATCAAGAGGCATAGTGCTTTTGGAGAAGCAGAGTCTGAATTTGTTCTCTTTTCTCCATTTTTTCTCAACAGAGTAATTTTTATAAGGTTCTGATAAATATGAGAGGTACTTTATATACTTCACCCAGGAGTTTTATCATATTTTTAAGGAGAAACACTAGGCCTTTAACAATATAATTTATTTAAGATAAAATTCAACAACATAAATTATTTGCCTCCTGGAGACTTGTCATGTTGCACACTACTGATTTATGATGTTTACCAATTGAATGCAGGCAGACACTCCTATTCTAGGTTTTTTGGAGGTGGGTAGGGGTCGAGTTTCCGTGTATGGGGATTCCAACTGTTTGGACAGCAGCCATATGGTTACAAACTGTTATTGGCTATTAAAGAAAACATTAGATTTCACTGGCAAGAACATTAGAGATCCAGTGCTTTTCTCGGATTCAGTTAAACAAGTTAGAACTTTGCACCAAGAAGACAACCAGTTACCAACTCGTAGAACTGATGTGAATTTCTCTAGATATTCTGCTGTTGTAGGAAAGGATTTGATTTGCAGAGGTGACTCCAGGTTTGAAGTGTGGGGAACTAAGGGATATGATTTACGGGTCAGAGGAAGAAACCGCCGATTGCCAGGCTTTCCAATTATTGATTTGGGTAGAGATTTAAACTCGACGGTGGAGATTTCCAGCATAAAGAGTATCAAAGCTACTGAATATAATAATCTCGAGACTCTAGACAAATACTTGGGCTTGTTCAATAGAGATGATGTAAGAAGTCCATTATTAGTTTTTTGTGTTTGTTTTTAACACTTGAAAATAACTGCTTTAGTTTGCTCATAATAAATGTTCAAGGATGAGCTGAAAATTTTCTAATTTTGCTCTTTCCTTCTTGCAGCTTGATGTGCCCGTACTAGTTACTAGCTACTGGCTTGTACCTGTTATTGTAGCTGTTTCTGGTTAGTTAACTTGTGTACATTTTTCATCATCATTTAAGTTTTGAGATCATCCCAGTTGGTGCAACTTCTTTACTGAAATATCTGTTGTTTTCCAGGTCTTCTCCTTCTAGTAAGCTTTTGGCGAATTCGACAGAGGAGACGGCGGCGAAAGAAAGGATCTGGTTCTGGATCTGGTCGTTTCACCAATCTGTAGTTTTGAGTAACATTTCTCCTGTATTATCACCCCCACGCGCCTCTTCTTTTTTTTTTACCCGTGTAATGGTCGAGAATTTTGAGCCTCCATGGGAATGAGTTTCCGATAGTATAAATCTGTAGTACTAGCTAGTATTTTTCATTTAGATTCTCCAATGTATTACAAATGTTTCCGAATTTAATGGATCAGTTATCCCTATACAGCATTTGAACAAGAAATCTTTTAACCAGTAAAGGTGTTCATCATCTTCACAATTTTTTAGATGAATAATAGTTTACTTTTTGATTTTCTGCGCGGTATAAATAATTTTCAATTATTACAAGTTCACCATCTCAAGTCAGAATTTAACTAGTAGGTTGTTACTCTTTTAATTAGGTCTACAAAGGCTCCAACTGCTTGTGAGCTAAGAATCTCACTAACTGGAACAGTAAATAATTGAGTTTGACAATGAAGTTAGCTTCATAGTAAATTGATAAATTGATTAATACATTATTGACATGCACAGAAAAATTATTTTCTATCTAAGTGTCGACACTGTATCAATTAATTAATTAAAGTTAACTTTATGTTAACCGCTTCTTAATAATATCATCAATGGAGGGAATTAATAATAGTCTCTTTTTTTGGAAAACCGGCCCTATTGCATAATCTATCTTTCCATTTTCCTATATCCGCGGGTGGGGGAGGGGGGGAGAGGGGGGACCACTGATCTGTGGACTCCAACTTGTACCAACTAACCAACCACCCTAACAGGCCCACCCATTAGCTAAAAGGAGCACGTGCATCAATCATCAACCCATCACCTAGTTATTATTTGAGAACAGACAAACAAATTACACAATGAGCATAAAACTTGTTTTTAATTGTAAAAATAAAAATAAGTAAACAAAAGTATAAGAATCGTTTTGGGAAAGTAGAATATGGCATGTTGGCCACCAACAACCGTATCCTGGTCTTGCATAACAATCTGGATACAGAATAGACAAGAAAATTATTACAGAAAGACAGCTTCTAGTACTTTGTCATCTATACCCTCCTATAGAAATCAATTATCAATCCAACTATCAAATTCCAACTCAAGCTCATGTGCATTTGCAAATTAAAAGCAAAAATCTCAACTTATTTGAACAGCCAACACGAGTTAATTTTGAATAATTGAATAAAATAATTGACACAGTTTCTCTATAATTTTCTTGTATAATCCATATACACGAAACAAAAAACAGATATTTCCAACAACAAAAAAAAAAGGGAAAAGGAAAGAATCACCGTGTTGTTAACTCAGATCAAATACTCACAATTCCTGCAACATACAAGTGATGTTGTAAAAATTAGCAGGTGGGAATTTATAAACCAGAGTGCATCAATATCAGAGATTCCACTGAAACCTCGACCGTCTTTTTTCATCTTCCCCATTTCCATTTCACGAGTTTGTTGGCCTTCGCTGCTTGATCCAGAGGGGTATAAGCCATATTCGCTGGTTGGTCGGCTAACCTCACTGCTAGCATACTCCTGGCTTGACAATGCCATCTTTCTGAATTTCTTCATGTCCTCATTATATTGTACGGTGTCATAATCTGAACTTTCATGAGAACTGTAGACTGTGCTGTGTCCAGGTCTAATTCCTTCATTAAGATTAGACAAAGACATGTCTCCTTCAAGAGCGCGAACCACCTTCTCAAATTTTAGTAATTAGTTAGATGTTTAAGCTTACAATATAGAATTCTTATTCTTCTATACAATTAATTACTGCATAATTAGTTGCCAATTGTTGTTATTATGTCATGGAAGACAAGCTTGTATTCCCATAAACAGCTAGTGATCCATCTTTTAAGGGGACATTGTGTTAAGATAATTGTGGACGAAAGTGATGGGCTATTACTAAGGTATCTATCAAAAATACGATAAGATTGTGTCTAAGCATCAGACTCATCAGACGAATCACCATTTAAAATTTTCCCCTATTTTGAACAAATTGGATAGTCGATCAATCAATATGTTCACGTAGTAAGTTAAATGCTTAAATTAACTACTATAATTAAGTCTTCGATATCTAAAAACAAATCCAAATACCTGACTCATTCGTGGTCGGCGCCTTGCTGAGTGACGTACACAAGCGGGCAGCACAAGCAACCATTCGCAACATCTCACTCTGGTTGTAATCCTTTTGCAATCGGGAATCAACAAGACTATCAAAGTTTCCCTCTTCCAATGCTCGGGTAAGCAAGGGCCTTGCCTGAAATGCAAGCAATCATGTTAGTTTTAAGCTTAACCCACCAGCCTATGTTCTAGGGCAAAAGGAAAGCAAATTGCTTTCATTAGGGGAAGAAATTATAACAATATCCCGACTCTTGGAAACTAACTATCAAACAAACTCATAGCTCACAGAAGAGGGAATCTAGGCGGGTGCAATTACTTTACTCACCCAGTCAACCAAACTATCATCCGTGTAAGTCTGAGTTGTATCAACAGGTCGACGTCCAGTTACCAACTCTAGAAGCATGACCCCAAAAGAGAAAACATCGGACTTGTCGGTGAGTTTCCCAGAGGAAGCATATTCAGGAGCTAGGTACCTGAAGGTGGCATACATGTGAAAACATGAATAAGGTTTAACTAAATATTCAAAAACAACCCTTGTGAAGGCAATAAAAAACCAATCATGTAAAGCACAAAATCAAAATATCCCAATGAACTTGACGAAGAAATGAAAAGAGTTTAACCTAAAGTAGTTATCCAAACACAATTTCTACAAACTAATGCAACAAAATTTTGATTTTTCCAAGTTAAATATAATCTATTTCTGAGAAAAAGTTGGGTATGATAATATTATCCACTACTGAACTAAAATATCAAGAAGAAAGAAATTGAGCTAATCGTTCTTACCCAAAAGTTCCCATCACCCTAGTGGAGACATGAGTATTAACTTCGAAGTGATCTTAGCAAGTCCAAAATCTGCAACCTACAAAATTGCGATATGGATGAGTCAATACACAAAGTCAAGTAGGTCCCAGTTATCTCATTAGTTAAAATATTAAGTAAGATTCTTTGATATTTCAAAGTTATAGTGGAAGCCCTTCAAACAGGGTCTTAACTGCAAGATTTAGACTATAGAAGACAAAACAATGTTCACAAAATTTAAAGATTCTTGATTTATGACTATGAAGAATGATGAATTGTACCTTAGCCTCAAAATAAAAATCCAGAAGGATGTTAGCTGTCTTAATATCACGATGTATGATTTTAGGATGGCCTGCAAATATGGATTATTTCAATTCAATATACAGGTTGCCTACAATATTTTACGCATAGTTCTATCGCTTTTTCTCATTGAGAGAATAATATACACAAGAAGGGAACTTACAATCCTCGTGTAGATAAGCCAGTCCTTTTGCAGCACCAAGAGCAATTCGCAATCTTTTCGGCCATTCCATGGTAGGTCTTCCTTTCCCTGAAAAATTGTTAAAAAATCTGTTAAATCCTTGTAACCTGGAGTATCAACTATGAACTATCTACCCAACATATTTCCGTAATGACATCACTAAAACAAAATCCAAGTGGCTTTTTTACAAGTCTAAGTGCAATGTGGCTTGACAGTGATTTAGTGACACTGTCCTCAATCACTCTATTGAGAAAAGTTAATAAAGATTGAACAGATTTATGTGGGAACCATTGATGAAACAGTTAATTTTTTCTAAAATACCGATTTTTTTGTAAAAAGCTTGCCATGCCATATAAATTCAAAAGCACCTGGAAAATATAACAAAATGTCATATGACCACCATAACATGAATAATTTGATTTGCTGCAAATTAGTACTTACCATGTAAATGAAATTCCAAGGTATTGTTTGAAACAAACTCGTACACAAGCAATCTTTCTGCCCCGGTCATGCAGTATCCAACTAAAGAAACAAGATGTTTGTGATGCACTCGGCTAATAATTTCAACCTCAGCCTGGAATTCACGCTCCCCCTGCCCACTACCAGCTTTCAGCTGCTTAATTGCAACCTCTTTGCCATTTGGAAGGACACCCTTGTGCACATACCCAAAACCACCTTAACCAAGGAGGTTCGCATTGGAGAAGCCATCTGTTGCCATTGCCAATTCTTCATAAGAAAATGTGCTCTTTGAGAACCCTAAGGCCATGCCAGGGGAAGGTGGTGGGAGTGGGTTTGAGGACCCTGAATAATTTGACCCAGAACCTCCACTGCTGCTCATGAAAGGTGGGGGTGGTGGAGGTTGAGGTGAAGGGGAATGCAATGGTGATTGTGGAGGCCACAAAGCCATTGCAGGTGGAGGAGGCAGTTTTGGCAGTATAGAGACAACTTGGTCCCTGGGTTGGGGAGCATTGTGTTGCCATTGCTGAGGCGGGCCACCAAAATGGCCATCTGGCAATTACCAAGAACCACTAGAGAAATGAGAAATCAAACTCAAGACCTCAAAATAACTTCTGAAAAGGTTTATTGAAAACAGGAAGTAAAGGAGTAAAACCATTTTAGTACAACAGTCATGTAAAAATGTGCCTAAATATACATCTAGTTCGGCACTGTTCATTCCGACTATTCTTCCTTAAGGTCCCAAACAAAGAGGAGGGCCAGAGAAGGAATGTATAAATGGAGACAGGTAATCCATCTAAGAAAATTTTTGGGAAAACAGACTACTAATAGGGAATTCTAGAGTCAATTATCAAGCTAAATTGTTTCCGTACCATGTCAGAATCATGATTACTTTAATTCAGAAGACGAATGAGTTTCACAACAGGAGTATATTATAGTTTCTTCTCTTGATAACGCAAATCAAGATACTTGATTTGAATTCATCATCATAATAACAAAACATGACAACCTGATAAAGAAATGCTCTCACTAATCAATCCCACTTCATATAAGCCATAATAAAACAAAGGCAAGTGATCTTATATTTTAGAACTGAGGGAGTACGTGTCTTTGCACCAAACTCAAACGTATAAAATGTGAAATTTACAGAATTGACCAGATCAATACTAATCAAAACAATTCAATCTCCCAATCAACTGTCATAACTCTGCAACATAAACACAATAACACGATCAATAATATAACATTCATACATAAATTCCAATTTAGAAAGAGATCCCTAATCAATGCTTACAAGAAAGGTCTTACCTTTAGGCCCAGAGGGTGGTGGAATATAGTAATTAGCAGGCCCATGGTCTCTTCTTTTCTTCTTTCTACAGCAAATGAATGCAAGACATAAAAGTGTAACAATTAAAACACCACCAATTGCAATTCCAACCACCAGCCCAGTTGATACAGATGATGATTCCGACGGGGGAGAGGACGAAACCCTAGGTGGTGGCGGCGAAGATCTCGAAGTCCCCGGAGGTGAGGGCGGAGACCTAGTTATCGGAGGCGATGGTCTGAAACCAGATGGAGGGGGTGGAGATGATGAAGATGATGGTGGAATTGGTGGCGGCCCGTTGGTTGATGTTGGAGGTGGCGGTGAGGTTGGCGGAACTGGAGTATCCGGCGGTGGCGGAGAGGTTGACGGAGCAGGAGTGGCAGGAGGCGGCGGAGAGGTTGACGGAGCAAGAGTGGCAGGAGGCAGCGGAGAGGCGGCGGGTGGCGGAGGTGCTGGCGGAGAGATAGTTGGGGGGGAGAGATGTCGCTGGTGGTGTTGGGGTAGGTGGAGGTGGGGAAGTTGCTGCTGTTGTGGGCGGTGTGGCGGCTGGTGGTGGTGTTAGTGGATGGTGGCGCTGTCGGAGACGGAGAAGTCCCCGGCGGTGAAGATGACATTATCAAATTATCCCTCTGTATATGTATGTATGTGTATATAAAGAGAGTGGTCGTATGTTTTCCGGGACTTGCTCTAGATTAGATTATAGTATAGTATTAAGATAAGAGTCGGAGAGAGATAATTGGAAATAGTCGTTAGGATTAGGAAGGAGCAAAAATGAAAGCAAACATTTTTGTTTTTTGGGAAATTATTAGAAGAGAAATTGATTTTGATTTTCTGTTCTGAAACAAAACCTCAACACAACTCGCGTTGAGATGGTGATCCGGTGGGACACAGCTCGGACAAATGGGACCCACACCACTAACCCGCGTATTCGTGCAGGAGAGAGAGAGGGGTTGTTTGTTGACTCCAAACATTTTTTTAAAAATAATTTAGTCTTATAAATATATATAAATCAAAAATGAATCGGTTATAACATATAAAGACGACGATATAACTATGACGACGATTTAAATTGTCGTTATATATATTATAAATATGAAAAATATTAATATTGTGATTTTTTTTAATTAAATTATAATTTATAAATATTAATTACAATCTAACTCCATTAAATATTTATACACAAATGAGTATTATTTTCCTAAATGGAGCCTCAAATCAATATCCCTTACTTACTACTCCCAAGTTTTTGAAACCGCCCGCTCCGCCCCGCCCCGCCCCGCCCAGCCCAGTCCATCTGCCTGCAACGAATCAAGCATGTGATTGTGGCATTTGCTTTGAAAAGGCAAAAAGCAACGATACTAGACCACTCTTTGTATTCTTGTCACTATTTGACCTTCACTTTTCTTAATTGTGGTGAGCCATTAAGAATACCAAGTTTTTCTTTACTATTTGCTCTTCATTTCACTCTCTCATGGAGAACAGATTTTCTGTTCTCAAATTCTCTGTTTCTTTGTGTTCTTCTATTTAAATTTTGACACCTAATTTCTTACTTAACACTAATTAATTCTAAAATTAAATAAAAGGACATATGTCAAAATTTAAGTAGAGAGACATAAGAGGAATATGAAATTTGGGGACAGAAGATCTGCTCTCCTCTCATGGAGTATTAGAAAAAGAAAATACAAAACAAAATATTCATCCTTCCAAAATTGTAAACCAAACAAACCATTATAAAACATAAATATTGTATAGCTTAAAGAGTAACCATTCTATTCCGACCCTCATACTTTAAAAAAATCTATTCCGACCATCAAACTTAAAAAAAATCTCGATTGATCAAAATTGTATAGCTTCCCATTCCAATATTGTAAACCAAACAAACCATTATAAAACATAAATATTTAGATTTAGATATTATATATTATATATTTTGACATTTTAATTGTAAGAATAATTGCTCTTCAATATGTATGTATGTATGTATGTGATTATAGAAGCAAATTTAATCATTTATTTCATTTTAAAAATATATGTGCCTTTCTTATATCTTCCTATAAAGCATAAGGAGAAAAAAAGTAGTAGATATATATATATATATATATATATATATATATATATATAGGTTAATTACAATAAAGTCGAGATGATTAGGTATATGCGTCTGCTGACAAATTAATTCTAGTTTTTATTTTATTAGAAAAATATATTTTATGTTTCAAGCAATTTAATTGCTGTTACTCAAAAGGAAAAGGCAATCCCAGCTGGATGAAGATTGTGATAGGCTTTCTATATATAATTATAGGGAGAAGGTTCAAAATTGCCTCTGACGTTTATCGCGATATTTATCGAGTATTTTATATTTTTTTTTGTCCAAAAATACCCTTAAGGTTACATTTTTTGGATCGTCTGTACCCCTGTCGTTAAAAAAAGACAAACGGGATTAAAATTTCGCTGACGTGGCAGAAACATGAAGGCTTAAAGGGAGAAGGTTCAAAAATACCACTAACACATATAAATATTTGTGATTAGTAGCCAATAAAAATATAAATGAACCGAGTTCAGTTAAACTGGAGTTTAAATATTGAATTGTTCAGATTTTATCTATAAATTTTATCTTATGTAAATAAAATTTTATTGAGAGACTCGTTTAGTTATTTTATTATGGACCCAGTCTAATTTCTCTTCTTCCATTTCCATACACAAAAATGGACCGAATATGGATAGAAACCGAAGTGAAGTCACAAAACTTGTCAACATTCAAAACTCCACATAATCTAGCTCCGAATATCTTATGGAATACAACCAAATTAAAAACAATCATATCTTGTACTTACGAATTACGGTGTTAAGTTAAAAGTAAGATGATCTTCATAATTTGTTGCTTAATGATATTTCTTCTCTTTGGGTCGAATAAATTGGGTTTATTTATTTAATTAATCTATTAGGCCTTCATTATTGAGCTCGAAAGTCATTTGTAGCCTGTAGCAATTATATTACTTATTTAACCCTACGATAAATAAGATTTGGTTCGTTGGACTAACCCATTTGATCTTTTAATATCTATTACTTTGACTTGTAATGATGAAAAAACATGACAGTTGACTAAGACACCTGCCATGCATTAATGTGGATGGAAATATAATGGTAACGACAAAGATAAACAATACCCAAAGATAGTGGGTATCTAAAGACTCGATCGTAGAATCCATCATATCGGTACGTGTAGGAGGTAGGTAAGGGCGATGGCAAGGCAAAGAAGTACAACCTATCAACTAAGTCTTCACAAAACAGTACGTTCACATTCATATTCACATATACACACAACTGAGAATTATTATCTCTCTCAATACACTAGACATTACATCCTCCGTTGTTAACCTTGTGAACACGTATACTGACTCTCACGCCTGAGCTATCCCCCGACGGTCCAGCCGTCAAGCTTGTGGTGTTTATCGTGTTTACTGTGCAGGATCAGAGCGTCTTATGTGATTGGGACATTGGAGAAGATTTTGGCATTAACATTGGCGCTAGAAGGAGGGCCTGAGTTCTAGTGTCATTGAAATTTTCAATCACAATCATTTAACCTACTTCGGAAGATGGTGAGGAGTAGAGATGGTACGCCAGAAGGGCAGGCGATGGCTGTTAGCTCGTCACTGCCTCGTGTTTCGGTAAAAGATCGTCTGGGTCCTTCTAAAAGTGCTCACGAGAGCACGGCCTCTAAGCATAATTCGGGTGATCTCCGTCCGAAGATCCATGGTGGAGCCAGACGGAGGTTGGTCTTTGATGCGGATAAGGGGCATGATCGTGGTCGGGGGCGAGCAGAGGACTCACCGACTAAGACTCATCGTCGAAGTGGTCAGGAGGACAGAGCTGCCAAGTTGGTGAGGATGGCAAACGAAGCAGATAAATCCTTAGAGGTTCTGTTAAAGCAGAGAGAAGATATAGCCGAACAGATGCTTCGGGTGGCGGAGTTAAGGGACGAAGCATCTAGCCATGTTCAATCCGAAAGGCGGAGTAAGCATAAGGAGATGCCACAGCGAGAGGGTAAAGAGCCGGAGCATTCTACACATGTGTCTAGGGATCGTTCTAACGGTAGGAAGAGATCGAGGAGCAGAACTCCTATGGCCTCGAAGAAGGCACTGGTGGTCGTTAGTTCTCAGCATCGAGACGACGACAAGCGAAGGAGCAGGTCGGGGGAGATCGTGTCAGAAACCAGAAGAAGAGAGCATTAGCGTGACCATTCTCATCATGAGGACAGAATTGTACGCCGGAGTAGATCCAGAAGCCCCACAAGGGCAATGGGATCGACTTGTCAATCCACTCAGAGGCAGAATGTCGTTCAGGAGAAAGAGGTCTCCTCGCAGCCCGAAGGTGTTGATTTTTTAGTGAAGGAGTTGAAAGAGCTCAAAGCGGTTGGTGAGGTTCAACGGTGAAGGACACTCTCGGAAAGAAGGCATCCCTTTTTCCTCGGATATTCTCAAGGAGAAGGATATCACCAAGAAGTTGCCTCGTATGGAGAGTTACGATGGGTCCGGGGACCACCCTACAACCATAACCAAAGCGTTATTCGCATGGCTCATGGATTATTATGATTTCACCGATCTTCGCCAAGTGCCACACATTTGTTACGACATTGAGGAAATATGCGAGGCGGTGGATGGGGACTTTTCTTGTCGATTTGATTTCCTCTTGGACCGAGCTTTGTGATAAGTTCCATGCCCTTTTGGGAGCAGCGTAGAAGGAGAGGAAGCCATTTGGTTCATTAAGACGGGTCCGTAGGTTCACCAACGAGTCCTTGGGTCAATATGTGAAAAGGTTGAGAAGTTGGTCGGTGTCCGACCTCAATGATCTCTGTGTAGTAGTAGGTTTGTTTGAGAATGGGCTAGATTTGGTAAAGTCCAGAAGTTGGTGAAGAAGTTGATGTTCCACCATCCAAGAAGAGCTGGCGAAGCTTTTGACAAAGCGAAGGATATATTGTTGTAGAGGAGGCTATGAATAGCACCGAGACGCCCTTCTTCGGACCAATTAAAGGATGTAGAGGCTCACAAGGCGGATAGCGATCGAGAGAAAGGGGAGGATATAATGATCGGCCGGAGGCGATTTGAAGAAGTTCGATAACTCATGGCGATGAAGAGTAGTCGCCCGTCCGCTGCGTCCGCCTCGAAGGTGAATAAGGTTTACACCCGTTGAACGCGGATAGGTCGGTGATTTTGGACCGGATCAGAACCGACCATTCTATGAGCCACCTCGTGACCACATCAAGCCGAAGCGTGGCAATGCAGAAAATATTGTGGCTACCATCAAGCCCATTGGTCACGATACTAATGAATGTTGCAATTTGAAAGATTTCGTAGAGAAAGATTCAAAACGGTTTCTTGGTTCGATCGATGGTGGGAGGGACCAACAAGATCAACAAAATGTCAACCGTCTTTGTTCAGACGGTCTAAACGGTCCTACCCTACCAAAGTATTCAAAGTACCACCGCCAAGGCACGCGTCGTTGATGTAATAACCCATGGACAACAGAGAAGTTGGTAGGAAGAAGAGGAGAGGATATTTGGATTGGCGTATCGTAGTGGTGGTGCTCCCCCAAGGTCGATAGACCTTTTCCAGGATCATTATTTCTTTCACCGATGCGATTATCCTTGAGCCTATCGAGCCGCGTGAGGCGTTGGTGATGATCACCAGGCAGTGGGTTCGGTAGATGTGAAAGCGTATGATGATAGACAACGGGTCTTCATAGACATTTTATATGCTCATGCTTATCGGAGGAGGATGCATCTTGATGGGCGGAAGATGGAGGTGAGGGAAGGAGGCTCCTTTATCTGACTTTAGCAACGATCCCGGTCGAGTTGCGAGCACCATCGAGCTCCCAGTAATTTTAAGACACTCCTCAATAGGTAGAAATAATATGTAAATTTTATGTTGTGCATGTAGATTGACTTACAACGCCATATTGGGAAGGCCTATCTTGTGACTCTCCAAGCGGTAACTTCCATCCTCACTTCAAAATCAAGTTCCCCACGACACATGGAGTGAGGAGAAGTGGCGGGGACTTAGATCCGGCCCGACGATGTTCTGTAAATGCGGTTATTTCTTAGGAGTGGGGTCAAAGAAAAGCGAAACAAACCATGGCAATTGAGATCGAGCCCTTCACTGAAAGCAGCTCGGAACCATTGGTAATTCCTGCAGGAGAGATGAAAGAGATTGAGCTAATCCCTGAAAAGCCAAAAAAGACAATGAAGATTGGTTCAGGTCTGTCAGAACCTCTTCGGACAAACCTCATAGAGCTCCTTCGCTGCTATATGGACATTTTTGCATGGGAACCACAGGACATGCCTGGAGTTAGCCCAAAGATTGCCGAGCATAGACTGGAGATAGATCCATCGAAGAAGCCAGTTCGGCAGAAAAGGCGGATCTTTGCACCAGAGCGACAGAAGATCATTGATGAGGAGATTGCAAAGCTGTTAGCTGTTGACTTCATCTATGAAATTGATTACCCGCAGTGGATGGCTAATGTGGTGTTGGTTCAGAAGCAGAATGGAAAGTGACGGGTTTGCATCGACTACATCGACCTGAATAAAGCTTGTCCGAAAGATTTTTATCCTCTGGCCCATATCGACCAGCTCATCGATGCCACTTCGGGGTATGCATTACTAAGCTTTATGGATGCTTTTTCAAGTTATCACCAAATATCCATGTGTAAGAAGGACATCCCAAAGACAACATTCATTACACAGATTCGGTATCGCCTTCTGAAGATGACCTTTGGCCTTATAAATACCGGAGCCACTTACCGGAAAGAATGATGAACTTCGTCTTCAACAGCAACTAAGGGAGAAACATGGAGAATTCATGTAGATGACATGATCATGAAGAGCATCTGAGTTCGTAAACATTTGGATGATCCGGAGGAGTGCTTCCAGACTGTCCGTCATCGTCAGCTGAGGCTTAATCCGGCCAAATGCACCTTCGGACTCGGTGCAGGGAAGTTCCTGGGGTATCTGGTCAGTCAGAGGGGCATTGAAGCCAATCCGGAGAAGATCCAGGTCATTCTTGACATGAAGACTCCTCAGTCGTTCAAAGACATCCAACGTCTGACTGGCAGGATTGCAGCTCTAAAGAGGTTTATGTCGAAGTCTGCGGAGAGATGCTTACCATTCTTTGACACATTGAAGGGGCCGAATAATGCGAAGACGTTCTAGTGGACTTCGGAGTGTGAAGACGCCTTCAAGGCATAAAGACATATCATCTTTCCGCTCCTTTATTGGTGAAGCTCGCCCAAACAGAGACCTTATATTTGTACCTTGCAAGCAAGTTCGTTGGCGGTTGTAGTAGTCTTTGGTTCGGGAGGTCGATTGGAAGCGAGATTCGATTCTATTATGTCGATTCACGCCCTACGAGATCTTTGAAACCAGTACCGAATATTGAAAAATTTGCTTTTGCTTTGATAATTGCTAGTAGAAAGCTTCGCAATATTTTCAAGGTGGCTCACGGTAAATCTTCCACGGATCGACCTTTGAAGAAGGTGATGGGCGAGCCGAAGTTTCGTGGAGACTAGCGGCGTGGAACTATAGAGTTGTCCCAATTTTTCATTGAATATCATCCCCGAACCGCTATCAAAGGTCAAGCTTTACTCAATAATGGTTCTGATAATTCTTCGCTCGGTATTTTATTTTATTGATTCAATAATTCTTTGCGTTGATATTTTATATTGCTATTATTGTTTGATAATTGTCATTACACAATTATTTTCCATTATCGAAGAAATAATTCATATTATTTGAATAATATTATTAGATAACATTATTGACAATGTCTAGAAAGTTCATCTAAAGGAGAGGTTTGGTCATCTAATTGCGGCGCCCGATGTAAGGAGATATCCTTATTGGAAAGCCCCTCTATCCCAGGAAGCTGCACGGGTTGTCGATAATGTGATTCGTAATATTATTTATGAATAATTAATTATTGATTTATATGATGAGGAAAATATTGATTTTATGAGGATATAGATGGAGAAAATTTTAATGTGACAATTGTTGAAAATTAATATTTTATCTTTTTCTGATAAAATAATTCATTTAAATATATTATTTTAATAATATATTAACGATGATATCTTTACATTGAATGTGGGATATATGAGTATATGAGGAGGAAGAGTATTTTTGTGGCATTAAATGTTTAACACATGTTTTTGTGTGTCAGTGGACACAATTATTGATCGAAATTTGATTATAGCACAGTAAAATCATCCGTTTGTGGATTTGGTCAATTTCTATTTGGAATTTGGAAAAACTTTCTTCTGTAAAGTTGTATAGAATTGAATTTCCTATGAAAAATTGCAAGATTCGAATTTTCTGATAAAAGGGCTATTTATTATGAATTATTGAAGTTTTAAAGTTCTGAAATAATTAATTTTTGGGAGTTTTAGTTAATTATTTTGAGAAAAACGTTTTTTACAACTAAGTTGGCCTCACATATGATTCAAATGGGCTGAGATCAGTTGTCTAAGGTGGGCAAAGGAAAATGTGAAAAATATATTAATATTATATTCAATTTTCTACTTTGGTGTTTAAGCATTTTCCTATAAATAGGGTGATTAGGTTAGAATTGAAAATCACACCGTAAACCCGAAGTTTCTCTCTATTTCTCTCTCGATATATTGGAGCGTATTCTTGTGAGTATACTTTGAGTGTTGTTATACGGTGTGCAAGTTCTCTTGACCCATATCCGATTTTTCGATCAAGCACCGTCTTTTGTGAGGTAAGGATATTATTATTAAAATGATATTATTTCTTTCAATATCATTATGCCAAGTATTGATCTGGACTTTTAATCAAATTTGGAACTTTTTGTGCGGAGTTCTTATTCACGTATCGACCTTTATTCATTTGAATACTAAGACTTATTCACATAAAAATAAAATTTTTCCTTTTCGTCAAATTAAGTGCAAAGATGAATGATTTCTTGATGAATATCTTTTTGGTAGTAGTCAAAGATGAGCAGATGTTTAGATGAACATGGCCGGTGATGAATATCTTTGGTAGGTAGTCTGAGGATGAATATTTGATTCAAGATGAATATTGATTGATGTTCTGAGGATAAAATAATGATGATGGACATTAAATTCATAGATATTAGTAGATTTCATCCTCTACGTAACTCTTACATGAATTAATATTTTTTTCATTGCGAATATTGCTCTAAAACTTGTTGTTTAATGTATTCTCTCAGATTTTTTCCTGTTGAAGACTAACGATAATTTGTTGTATATTATCTTAGTCGTAATATTCTTCTTCTTGGGCTAGTTGAGCTCACCCTTTTCCTTTTTGTTCCATTTTTCTTCTCGGGAGGCGAGAATGTAGCGAAGTCTTAGTAGGGGTATGGAATGAAGGTTCAGAGAGATTTGTTTAGTAGTCCTCACCATTTTATAAAATAATGTATCAATAAATGTGATGAGGATTTATTTGGGTATAGATATTATACAGAAGATAATATTTGTATTCAAACTCACAGCTTTTCTTGTTGTAATAATAAAGTTGTAGTTGTTTACGCACCATGTATTGACAACTCAGAATGGGTGATGTATACCTATTTTGGGGGCGTCACAGTTGGTATCAGAGCTTAGGGATATGATCTCTGGCGGAGATCGGGGAATAGAACTAGGAGGGAGAGATGAGTAAATCCTTCGTTAGTGTGTCCTACCTAAGCTTATTTGTTAGTTGAGTCAAGATATATAGGGATATTATGTGATATATTGATTTCCTTAATTAACCCTTGTTTTATATAGCGATTTGAGAATGTCGATTGAGAATATTAAGTGGAAATGAGACCATGAGACGAGAATATTACCAACGAGGAGAACGCGCAACATGCGACGCCCAAAATAGTATACATCACCTATTCTCGAGTTGTCAATACATGGTATGTAAACAACTACAACTTTATTATTACAACAAGAAATCGTGAGTTTAAATATAAATATTATCTTCTGCACAATATCTATACTCAAATAAATCCTCATCACATTTATCGATACATTATTTTACAAAAATGGTGAGGACTACTAAACAATCCTTTCTAAAACCTTCATTCTATAAATCGCACTCGCTTATATTCTCGCCTCCCGGTAAGAATGGAACAAAAGGAAAAAAGGGGTGAGCTCAACTAGCTCAAGAAAGAATATTACGACTAAGATAATATACAACAAATTATCGTTAGTCTTCAACAGGAAAAATCTAATGTAATACAATAGACAACAAATTTTAAATCAATATTCGTAATGAAATAATAATTCATTAGAAGAGTTAAGTAGAGAATGCAAACAACTATCTTCTATGTATGAATTTAAAAGTTCATCGCTCATCTTTTATCCCCGTAACATCAATCCATAAACATCGAATCAAATATTCATCTTTGCACTACAGCCAAAGATATTCATCACTGGGTCATGTTCATTTAAACACTGCTCATGACTACTACCAAAGATATTCTTCAGAAATCATTCATCTTTGCACCATGTGCCAAAGATATTCATCATTGGTCATGTTCATTTAAACACTGCTCATGCTGCACTACTACCAAAGATATTCTTCAGAAATCATTCATCTTCAGACTACTGTGCCAAAGATATTCAATAATATCATCATTTAAGAGGCGAGGATGATGAAAATATTTTTAAAGAAACGAATCCGGTGAAACAAAATGACAAGGATTAAGGATTAAGGATTCGTACTTTGTTTTATCCATGTTCAAAAATACCTCAAAATAATCATAGTGGTGTAAAATTCAAGAATGATCAAAACATGGATACAATCGAGCTAGTATCCATAATAGATGTTTTGGACGAAAAGAAGAAATTTTATTTTTAAATTGAATAGATGCTTATATCGTGAATCTTTGCCAGATATCGTGAATAGCCAGATATATCGTGAATAGTAACTCGACACCAAAAGATAGAAATTCCACAAAAATATTTTCACGCGCTTCATGAATAGTACTTGTGAATAGTAACTCGTGAATAGTAACTCATGAATAGTAACTCGTGAATAGTAACTCATGAATAGTAACCAGAGCATGAAAAAGTTCCAAATTTGATAAAAAGTTCCAACCAATATTTCAAAGATAATGATATTGAAGAAATAATATCATTCTGAAAAAAATAATATCCCTTACCTCAAAGAATAAGTACTTCAAATGAAAGGTCGGAAGTGATCTTTGAATGAAACTTCAGATCAACAAAGAACTCTCAAAATATCTAAATACTCACAAAATACGCCAATAATAATAGAGAGAAGAGAGAAAACTTTGTTTACGGTGTGATTTTCAATTCTAACTTAGCCCTTTATTTATAGGAAAATGTTAGCCGTAAGAAGGCGGACTTAACTCTTTACACGATGGCTTTACTCGCTACTATTGCCACCCACCACATTTGAAATAAAATTCAGCACATTTTTTTTCACCAACCATAAGTGGGGCCCACTCAATTCTAGAATTTTCCACCAAAATCAATTATAAACCTAATTTCAATCAATCACCACCTCTTAAAATTCATAACAAATCATTCGTTCATTTTAAATCGGTTCAAAATTTGTGGACATATACTCAACTTATGTATGTATAATATATCCAAAAATTACAACGATCCAACGGTCGGATTAAAAATTATAACTCACATATAATATATCGTAAAAATACCGATTTGATTTTAATACCTCCATTCAAACAAAATTACCGATAAAACACCTCAACATTAAATCATTCAATTATAACCACATAAAACAAATAAATCCATCATTTATAAATATTTTCTTATCATATAAATCAATAATTAATTATTCACAAATAATATTACGAGAATCACAATTATGACAACCAGGTAGTTCCTCAGAAAGAGGGGCTTTCAATAAGGATTTCTCCTTCTTGGCGCAGCAATTAGGTGACCAAACCTCTCCTCGATGAACTTTCTAGACATTGCTAATAATGCTATCTAATAATATTATTTAAATAATATGAATTATTGATCGATAATGGAGATAATGTGCAAGTGACAATTATTGAACAACAATAATATAAAATATCAACGCAAAGAATTATTGAATCAATAAAATAAAATATTGAGCATTAATTCATTGTGAAAATTATTGAGTAAGTGCCTTCTTACGTAAGGATCAATAATTCAACAAATTGGTGCAATACCGCGCGTGCTATCTTCTTTGTGCAACAACGCCGTATTAGTGTATTTTAACCACCGGGTATTCCAACGATCTTAACTGGTAATAACTACGCTCGTTATTTTTAAACAACTTATATTTGTGCGTTTTCTTCATCCAATCGCTTCACGTTATGAGGCCCACACGGTTGCTGCGCCGCATGCGAATATTCCCAAGCGATGCATTTAATATTCCACGACCAAACGAATATTCCCCGACAACAATGAATATTTTATAACCACTTGCTTATTTTGAAATATTTGCGTATTTAACCCCTAACTATCCACATTAATCAAATCAACCCTTACTATTTCAAAATAATAAATAGAAAATTAAATTTCATTAATAATAAGTTGGGGTCTTACACAACAGCAATGGTAATGTTCCTCCTCGCGAACAAACAACCGAAAGTTGAGATGATGAACAAGGGATGTTTAGAAGCTTTTTGCAGTTCATTGCAAAAATTAGGCGAGGAGACTCGTGTTCAAAATACATGAGAAAATGATAGCAATTCACGGGTTATCACACAATGCAAGTTAGCTTCAAAGAGTTGGGACCGCTTGTAATTTAAGGGAAAGCCGGATCCGATCATGGCGTGAAACATGGGTCAAGCAAATTACCAAGATATTCGATGTCTTGGGATGCGACGGAGGAACAGAAGGTTCCATTCGCCACCTTTATGTTCCGTGGCGAGGCAGACTCATTGGTGGGAGGCGTGAAACGGACCCGACCATGCAGACTTAAGCATGTCTTGGGAAGCGTTTCATAAACTTTTCAATGAAAAATACTTTCTTGAAAGTGTTCGCCGATGAAGGAATTGGAGTTTATTAGGATGAAGGTAATAAATACGACGGTGTCCCAAAGACGAGGCGTAAGTTCGCGGAGTTATCCAGTTCAGCACCTCATTTGGTGGAGAATGAGGAACGTATGACGCACGGATGTTTCTTAGAGTTTGAAACTTCGATACGTCAAGATCTCATTTCTCATAAATTTCTCTCTATTCGGATGTTATAAAGCATGTGGCTTAATTATTAGAGTGAGATAACGAGTACCACGGCCAATGGGGACCACAACGAGGATCATACCGGGGATAGTAGTCAACAAAACAACGATAACCGGCGGAGAAAGAAAAAGACGGACAAAATGGTAACCACTCTGGTGGTAATCATGGCCATGAAAATAGAAGAAGCGAGTCGAGGAGATTTAGCAACTAATTATGAAGACGCATAGCCTTAGAAGAATCGGTTCTGGTGGAGGAGAAACGACCACCCATCATATCTTGCTATAAATGCGGAAAAAGGGATATCATCAAACAAGCCCACAACAGTTCAAGGTATGCTATAATTGTGGAAAGGAAGGACATATCGCCGAGATTAGACGGTAGCAAAACCTAGTTCATGTGGGACGGTGACTCAAAAGATCGTCCCGAGAAAAGTCAAAGTCAACGGTTCTTGGAAGAAGCGTTTGTTGGCGATCGGTAAAATGCGAGAACCCAAACGAGGTGATCATGGGTAAGATATTTATAAATTCTTACGAAGTTTATACCTTACTTGATACCAAGATTACCCATTCATTTATCTCTCCGCTTGTGCTCAACGTTTAAACTTGACTCAGGAGAAATTAGACTTTGACCTATCTGTGGAAACTCCGTTAGAGAAACTTTCATCACATCCATTGTTTATAAATCTTGTTTGATCAAGTTGGCACCATCACCTTACCTCGTTAACCTTATCTCTTTAAAGATACTTGCTTTTGATGTGATTTTAGGGATTGATTGGTTAACTACTCATCATGCCAAAATTGATTGTTTTCGTAAGGTTGTTAGTTTTCATATTCCTAACCAACCAACTTTGTTATTTAATTCAAAACTAAACCATTAAAATCAATCAACATCATATCTAATCATAAAGCTATTCGCTTATTAAAAACGGATGTCAAGCTTTCATAGCTCATGTTATGGATTTGAATAAAGACACGCCGATTTGAATAATATTCTGTTGTTATTGACTTTCCCGACGTATTTCTGAAGAACTTCCGGTCACCCCCTAACGTGAAGTTGAATTTTTATTGATCTTGAACGGTACCAAGCCCATTTCTAAAACCCCATATCGAATGGCTCCTATTGAACTTCGTGGAGTTAAAGGTTCAACTACAAGAGTACATTGGACATCGGTTTCATTCGCCTTAGTACATCTCCTTGGGTGCTCTTCTTTTATTAAGTAAAAAAGAAAAGGCGGGAGTATGCGACTTTTGTATTGATTATCGAGAATTGAACTATGTCACCATCAAGAATAGGTATCCTCACCTCATATTGATGACTGTTTGACCGATTGCAAGGAGCACAATTCTTTTCAAAGATCGATCTTCGATTCGGATATCATCATTTGAAGATTAATCGAGGATATTCCAAAGGCGCGCCTTGAACTAGAAATGACGGGTATTATGAAATCTTAGTCATGTCTTTCGGATTGACTAATGCTCCTGCGGCTTTCATGGATATGATGAACCGAAAGTATTCAAGGAATATTTGGATCAATTCGTTGTTGTCTTTATTGATGACATCCTCTTATATTCCAAAAGCCGTGAAGATCATGAGCACCATTTGAATTTGGTACTCCAAAGGCTTCGTGAAAACAAGCTTTATGCCAAGTTGAAGAAATGTGAGTTCGGCGAGGAAGTAGCATTCTTGGGCACGTGGTGTTGAAACATGGAGTATCTGTTGATCCCGCGAAGATTCAAGCAATACAAAGTTAGGAGCAACCGAAGTCGGTTGATCAAGTACGTAGCTTTTGGGCTTATTTGGTTATTATCGGAGATTCGTGGAAGGGTTTTCTCGAATCGCTACTCCATTAACCCAAATTTAACTTTCGGAAGGATACAAAATTCGTTTGGAGCGAAGAATGCGAGAAGAGTTTCCAAGAGCTTAAGAGAGACTCATTTCTAAGCACTGTTGTGACGCCCCCAAAATAGGTATACATCACCCATTCTCGAGTTGTCAATACATGGTACGTAAACAACTACAACTTTATTATTACAACAAGAAACTGTGAGTTTGAATACAAATATTATCTTCTAGACAATATCTATACTCAAATAAATCCTCATCACATTTATTGATACATTATTTTACAAAATGGTGAGGACTACTAAACAATCCTTTCTAAAACCTTCATTCCATACCCAGACTAAATCTCGCTTATATTCTCGCCTCCGAGAAGAATGGAACAAAAGGAAAAGGGTGAGCTCAACTAGCTCAAGTAAAGAATATTATGACTAAGATAATATACAACAAATTATCGTTAGTCTTCAACAGGAAAAATCTAATAGAATACAATAGACAACAAATTTTAAATCAATATTCGCAATGAAATAATAATTCATTAGAAGAGTTAAGTAGAGAATGCAAACTACTATCTTCTACATGTATGAATTTAAAAGTTCATCGCTCTATCTTTTATCCTGTAACATCAATCCATAAACATCCGGAATCAAATATTCATCTTTGCACTACGTGCCAAAGATATTCATCATTGGTCATGTTCATTTAAACACATTCATCTTTGCACTACTGGGCCAAAGATATTCTTCAGAAATCATTCATCTTTGCACTACTGTGCCAAAGATATTCAATAATATCATCATTTAAGACCGAGGATGATGAAAAATATTTTTAAAGAAACGAATCCGATTGAAACAAAATGACAAGGATTAAGGATTAAGGATTCGTACTTTGTTTTATCCATGTTCAAAAATACCTCAAAATAATCATAGTGGTGTAAAATTCAAGAATGATCAAAACATGGATACAATCGTAGCTAGTATCCGGAATAGATGTTTTGATTTAAAAGAAGAAATTTTATTTTTGATTGAATAGTATCGTATCGTGAATAGTCAGAGTATCGTGAATAAGAACTCCGACACCAAAAGATAGAAATTCCACAAAAACATTTTCACGCTTCATGAATAGTACTTGTGAATAGTAACTTCGTGAATAGTAACTCATGAATAATAACTCGTGAATAAGTAACTCATGAATAGTAATCCCGATATGAAAAAGTTCCAAATTTGATAAAAAGTTCCAACTAATATTTCAAAGATAATGATATTGAAGAAATAATATCATTCTGAAAAAAAAATAATATCCCTTACCTCAAAGAATCAAGATTTCGGAAGGAAAGGCTCAAGTGATCTTGAATGAAACTTGTCTTTAACAAAGAACTCTCAAAGTATCTAAATACTCACAAAATACGCTCAATAATATAGAGAGAAAAGAGAAACTTTGTTTACGGTGTGATTTTCAATTCTAACTTAAATTTCTATTTATAGGAAAATGTTAATTACCAAGCAGACTTGACCGCTTTATTCGATGGCTTTTACTTGCTACTATTGCCACCCACCACATTTGAAATAAAATTCAAGCACATTTTTTTTCACCAACCATAAGTGGGGCCCACTCAATTCTAGAATTTTCCACCAAAATCAATTATAACCCTACTTTCCAAATCAAACACCTCTTAAAATTTATAACAAATCATTCGTTCATTTTTAACGGTTCAAAATTTGTAGACATATACTCAACTTATATATGTATAACATATCCAAAATTACAACGATCCAACTACGATTAAAAATTATAACTCACACAATATATCGTAAAAATACTGATTTTATTTTTAATATCTCCATTCCGACAAAAATACTGATAAAACACCTCAACATTAAATCCTTCAATTATAACCACATATAATAAATAAATCCATCATTTATATCCATATCAAATAAATATTTTCTTATCATATAAATCAATAATTAATTATTCCCAAATAATATTACGTGAATCACAATTATGACAACCAAAGGAGGTTCAGAAAGAGGGGGCTTTCAATAAGGATCTCTCGCTACTTGGTGGCGCAATTAGGTGACCAAACCTCTCCTTGATGTAACTTTCTAGACATTGCCAATAATGTTATCTAATAATATTATTCAAATAATATGAATTATTGATCCGATAATGGGAAATCGTGCATTGACAATTATTGAAACAAAGAATAATATAAAATACCAACGCAGACAATTATTGAATCAATAAAATAAAATAATTGAGCAAGATCATCGTAACAATTATTCGAGTAAAGTGCTTTCACGTAAGAATCAATAATTGGTGCAATCGCTAAAGTGTCGCTCAACAACGCCAGCGATTAGTGTGTTTTAACCACCGGGTATTCCAACAAGATAATTGCAGTAATAACTACTGTAGTTATTTTTAAACAACTTATATTTTTCGTTTTCCTCATCCAACCGCTTTTACGTTATGGGCCCACACATGGTCGCTACCGTCAGCAAATACGAATATTCCCACATAAATGCAGAATATTCCACGACCAAAACTAATATTCTGACAACAATGAATATTTTATAACCACTTGCTTATTTTAAAATATTTGCGTATTTAACCCTAACTATCCACATTAATCAAATCAACCCTTACTATTTCAAAATAATAAATAGAAAATTAAATTTCATTAATAATAAGTTGGGGTCTTACAACCTCCCCTCTTATGAAATTTCGTCTTGAAATTGGACGACGTCTTGGTGTTTCAAAAGGTGAGGATACCTCGCTTTCATTTTCGTTCCAATTCCCAAGTCATTTCCTCTATAGCATGATTCCTCCACAAAACTTTAACTTGTGGTATGACCTTCTTGGCGTAGGACATGCTCCTTCCTATCCAAAATCTTGACAGTACCTCCTCATACGTTAGGTCTTCTCATTATCTCGTCCTGGTTCTAACTCTATAATGTGGTCGGGTCTTTCACATATTTACTGAAATCTTAGATATGTGAAACACATTATGAACACGAGACATACTTGAGGTAACGTAAGTCTATAGGCTACTTTTCCTACTCGGTCAAGAATTTGAAATGGACCAATAAATCGTGGATTGAGCTTTCTCTCTTCCCAAATCTTGTAACTCCTTCCGTGGAGCAACTCGTAATAATACATGATCCCTACACTAAATTCCACGTCCTTTTGATGAAGATCCGCATAACTCTTTTGTCGATCTTGTGCCGTTTGTATCGTTGTCGAATCATTTGGATCTTTTTGGTAGTCATAATACGCTCTAACTTCGGGTCCCAACAATGTTGTTTCACCCACCTCATCCCAATATATCGAGAACGACATTTTCGTCCATATAATGCTTGAATGGAGCCACACCTATACTTGTCTCGATAACCTGTTGTTGTAGGAGAATTCCACCAATGGTAAATACTTATCCCAAGCGCCCTTGAAGTTCAGGACACGAGTCTTAATAAATCTTCAAGAGTTTGAATAGTCCCTCTCTACGATTGTCGGTCTGTTTTGGGGATGGTATGCCGAACTAAATCGTAAATCTGCGCCCATAGCTTTTTGCAAGCTAACCCAAAATCTTGAAGTGAATCTTGGGTCACGATCCGAAACTATGGATACGAGCATGCCATGCAACCTCACAATCTCATTTACGTACATACTAGCAAGACGTTCGAGGGAATAAGTCTCCGTATCGGCAAGAAATGAGCGTAACTTGGTTAATCTATCAACAATAACCCAAATAGCATTGATGCCTTGAGAAACCGTAGGAAGACCCGAACGTGAAATCCATGGTAATGTGTTCCACTTCCATTCCGGAATCTCAAGTGGTTGCAACGGACTATACGACGCCCCTAAAATAAGGTATATCGTCACCCATCTTGGGTCGCCACTTACTAAGTACATAAATTCAAATACAACTTACTAATATAAGCATGGGGTACAATACGACATAACCGTGAGTTTGAACTATCAACGCATTGTGCAACTTTTACCCATGCATAAATCTATTCTCCTTCGATTCAGTTGTTTCTTCTTTTTAGGCGATCTTTGATTTTTAAATTCTCGATTCCAACTTTAATATCTTACACCTCGCCAAAGCGTGATTTTGTTCGAGCATCACATATCGGGTAACCCAATTTTGAATTGTTGTATCCTTTGTTCCTGACCGCTTGTCGTTCTTCAACCCGTTCTTCTAGCTTCACGAACACGATTTTGTAATTCTAAGTTTTGATCATAAATTTCTTTACAACAATTCTCCTCAGTTCTCTTCTTCATCTTCTTCCTCACTTTAAGTCGCTACTCTGCGCAGGTATCGTCACCCATCTTGGGTCGCCACTTACATGGTACATAAATTCAAATACAACTTACTAATATAAGCGTAGGTATGCAAATCGACATAAAGCGTGAGTTTGAATACAAATATTGTCTACTAGATATTATACAAACTCAAAAGAGTCCTCATTACAACTATTATCACACTTTATTTCACAGAATAGTGAGGGACTACTAATCTTATCCTACGGACCATTACTCCGTTCCCAGGCTTCGTCCGATATATGTTCTCATTTCACGAAGAAAACGGTGAAAGAAAAGGGTGAGCTCAACTAGCCCGATAAGAAATATTATGACTAAGATAATGCGAGAATAAATTATCATTAGCCTTCAACGATGTTAAAGCGATAAAATCTGATAAACAACCGGTTTAAGCTGCTGACGGAATAAGCGATCCATTAAAAAAGTCAAGTAGAGAATAAAATCTACTATCTTTTAGGTTTTAAAGGTTTTCATCAATTTTTATCATTTGAGACTCGACAATAAATAAACCACCACATCTAATCATCCACGTACCACGGTCGAGGATTTTCATCAAATTATCATATGGTAAATGACTATCTTAGAATCACCCACAGTCATAATCATACCAAAAACTATCCATCAATTTGCATTACAGCCCCTTTGAGGACTTTTGTCACATCATTTATATCAAGTCGTGATTATCTAGAATGATCCACTGGTGTATAATCATACTAAGTTCATCTATGCATGCGTAAGCGAAGATAACATAATATAACATGAGGATGATGATGATGACATAATAATTCAATAAAACAAGTTCAAAATTATTTAATCCATGAATTATTAACGTCAAATTGTCGACATAATCTTTGTTTCGTAGAAGTAAAATTCAAGAATGATCGGAAGAATATTTCCATGAAAAGATCTTTGGATGAAGCTTTGAATATCGAGGATATTCTACTAATTTCATGGAGTATAGAAGTCAAAGTTTTAACCATTTGGGTATAATAAAGAATGGAATAACAAAAGAAATCACCGTGCATGCGGTGCCGCATAGGCGAGTTATTCAGCGAGAATAATAATAACGGAACGGTCGGTGAAATTCGCGCAAGCGGGATGTTCAACAGAATAATAAAGATGGAACCCGGATCCGGTGTAAAACACACGAGATAGGATATTCAGCGAGAATGATAAAAGCGGAACCGGTCGGTGTAAAACAGAGACAGGATGTTCAGCGAGAATAATAAAAAAGCGGAACCGGTCGGTGTAAAACACAGACGAGGATGTTCAAGCGAATAATAGAAGAATGTCACCAAGTATAGGGTAAAGCAGCGTATCTGAGTTATTCAGCGAGAATAATAAGCGATGGAATAACATAAGATTTCACCAGTATAGGGTATCTGGCGTATCTGAGGTTATGTATAGGGTATGCCACTTTTACGAGTTATTCACGAGAATAATAATGAATGGAATAATGAAGTTCTCTTCATGAAGAAGAAAGAATAACACCCACTACAAGTAAAAAAGGCTGAATATAGAAGTAGTGAAGTAGCGAGAATACTCTTCTTCTTTCTATAATTTTCTCTCTATAGCTTCTCTCTATAATTTCTCTCTACAGAGTTTGATGAATTAAGTAAGAAAATAATGAAGGAATGAGCTTTATTTATAGGAAAATGGAATGCGTAGTAACTAATCCATGAGCGGTCCAGATTGATTTACTTTAATCGGCGGTCCATATTTAAAGAAAAATCTTTTAAATAAAATATAATATATTCTATTTATATAAAAACATTTTTATGCAAACCTTTATGCAATCTTATGCAAAACTTATGCAAAACACTATCTGACACTATGCGTAATAAAATATAATATATTACATTTATAGAATAACTTTAATAAAGTATTCTATTTTATATATAAAAGATGTTTACATTTTATTACGTTAATAATACGAATAAAACAAAAGCGTCATTATCATTATAATAATTCATATTATTAATCGTGATAATGGAATCAAGTTGGTGACTTCTCGCATAAGCATCGATAATCAATCTGGTGTCTTCTTATGCGACCACGTATTATTCTTTGTACTTTTACTCTAAGAGTAGTTCAAGCGGTAACCACGGTAAAACTTCCATAGTTATTTGATAAAATATTTTTGTCGTTTTCTCGATCAAACAATAATTACATTGTGGGGTCCACTGATGATTGGTAGTTATACGAATATTCCTGCTAAATAGAATATTCCCAGGCCAATCAGAATATAATATAACCACTTGCATACTTTGCAAAATTTATAAATCTACCCACACCTGACTATAATATTATCTTAAATTCACACCATAATATTAAAAATTATTTTGACAAAATTTAAATCTTTATTGATAAAATCACGGGGTCTCTGATCTCCCTCCTTATGGAATTTAAGCCCTCGAAATTAGAAGTGCGATACTGAGTATGATAAAGAGGTGAGGATACCTTGAATACCTTTATCGTTGAAAATATTAAATTCATCTTTGAAATCAGGTAAAATATTCATATTCAATTAACAATGAGGCCAAAGATATTTTTAACAATTCATCTGGGCTAAAGCCGAAGATATATATTTGTAAAACCAATAATCTTTGAGACTCGACTTAATAGTATCACGACCACGAATTATCCGTACCCTTCTTGGTAAGGATATTCGTGTTTTTCAATCTGAGTCGTGATTATACCGAATAATCCGTGGTCGTAATCATACAAGTCTCTATCGATACCTTCTGACGAAGATGACTTTTACCACATCCATGAATTAATATTTCATTCTTTGAGACTCATTTCGATAATTAATCCATATCATCGAATCATCCACACTACTACGGCGAGGATATTCATTAGTATCACGACCACGAATTATCCATACACTACGGACGAAGATAATTGTGTATTCATTAGTATCCGATTACAAATTATCCATACCACTACGGCGAAGATAATTGTGTATTCGCGTATCACCACAAATTATCCATGCACTACGGCGAAGATAATTGTGTATTCATTAGTATCACGACCACAAATTATCCATGCACTACTGGCGAAGATAATTGTGTATTCATTAGTATCACGACCACAAATTATCCATACACTACGGACCCGAAAGATAATTGTGTATTCATTAGTATCCGACCACAAATTATCCATATTATTCTGACGACCGAAGATAATTGTGTATTCATTAGTATCACGACCACAAATTATCCATACCTTCTGACGAAGATAATTGTGTATTCATTAGTATCACGACCACAAATTATCCATACACTACGACCGAAGATAATTGTGTATTGTATTTAGTATCACGACCACAAATTATCCATACACACTGACGAAAGATAATTGTGTATTCATTAGTATCACGACCACAAATTATCCATACACTACGGCCGAAAAGATAATTGTGTATTCATTAGTATCACGACCACAAATTATCCATTTATCGGCGAAGATAATTGTGTATTCAATTCTGGTTATGATTATCTTAGAACAATCATAGTCATAATCATACCAAGTCCATCTATCTTACTTCTGAATGAGATGACTTTCAACGTAATATAAGCGTGAGGATAATGATATAAAGAATCGATCGAATGAGATAAAGGATAAATATTAAACATTTATAATATAATTTATCCGAGGATTCAAGAATATCCCCATGTTATCAATCACTTAATAATCTCATAATCTAATATCATTAATATTATAACAATATTTTAATCACTTCTTAAATTTATAAACAATTTATCTTAATTGTTTTTACTTTTTACCATATAATGCATTTAATCATTCAAAAATGCCATACTCATAAAATATCATCACCAATTATCAAATCCCTCATCAAAAAATATGCATATACTACTATATATAGGATTCTCTAGCCATAAAATCCTATTTTCAACTTTGTTACTTCACATAACATATTTAACTCATATGTTAAGTAACTAAACTATTTTCATGAAAAATACCAAATCAGTCCCAAAAATATTTCTTTTCTGGGATTTAGCATAATATAGTCCCATAATGAAAATATATTTTTCTCGGAATTTTAAAATTCATTTACTATTTTTCAAAAATCAATTTCTAATTAATTCCTTAAGAAATTAGCTACCTCAAGTTTAACTCAAAATTCCCAAATCTTGGCAGGACCTTACACATGTTAGCGTGAGCTTCTAGTTTAAATTTCATGGTCATCGGAGTTATAGAACTCGGTTATAGCGTTTTAAATCGGAAAAACCTAAATATTGAAATAGTCATAACTTGCTCATTTTAAGTCGAGAATGAGCTCATTTTTGGACAGGAGGTACTTTATACCATATACCTTCATGTCCCAAAAGGCCAGAATTTTTCTCATAATTTAAGTGGCCGAAACAGCCCTTAAAGTTTCTGGGCAGTAGCTTTTTTGAAATTTACAGCTTTGCCTCCTTTGCTAAAATCAGTCCACACAAAAATCTACAACACCTTTTCCAGTAATTCCACTTGGATTAGTTAGGTAACTCATAGATCTAACTCTAGGACTTGACCACATTCAAAAATTCAAAATATAATAGGAGATATGGTCAATTGAATTTCATATTCGTTTTCACACAAAATCGATTTTCAACTCTTTGTGATTTCTAAGAAACTTTCATGTTTTCACATAATAACCAACATAACTCATCATAAAACTTACTAATACTTCATATACCCATGATTTTCATTAGTTCAATGCTTTTATTATGACTTTCATCATAAACCACGTAAAGCTGTTCCTTTTAGTTGAAGAAATATTTGAGGTTTAAGAAATGGGTTTTATCTTTGGGGTCGATACAAAATTCGATTTCACGCTCTAGGGTAGGCTAGAAAATCTTCAAGAATCGTCAAGAAATTTATTAATGATAGAAATATCATTCAAAAGCTTATTACTCTCATCAAGACTTGGATAGTACGTCACATTGATACCATTGTGACTTCATCCTTAACTAGATAGCACCTCACAATGATACCTATAAACTTGCCATCTTCATTCACGATGTCGCCTCTGAAAGTGCGGCGGTGCATTTCACACAAGGAAGTCAACAACGAAAGGATCGGGGCTCTTTACTTATGGCTTGATATAATGATGATTAACTTTAGGGTTTGGTTACTTTGAATTAAGTATAACGGGTTGGTTAGGAATATAAAAGCTAACAACCTTCTGAAAAGAATAATGAGTAGTTAATCAATTGATTTTCAAAAATTACCTCAAAGGCAAGTATTTTCAAAAGATAAGATCGGCGGAGTAGCGTGAAAGTGTTTATTTGAAACAACAAGATTAATAAGCGAGTGGAGTATGAAGGTTTCTCCAAGCGAAGTTTGATAGATAAATCGAAGTCTAATTTTTTCTTGAGTCAAATTTAAGCGTTGAACATGAAGCAAGAGAAATAAAGAATGGGTAGAACAGGTATTGAATAAGTATAGACTTAGACTTTAATTTATAATTAACTTACCGTAATAACCCGTTCGGGTTTACTGCTTTTGAAGCTTAAATTCAAAAGTTTGACTTTTATAGGGTACGTTCCACCCTTAAGTGCTTCTTCACATTCACGATCCATGATTTGAATCATTATTCTCGATCCATATCGAATTCGGGTTGGCCGCTTATGCACTTTGAGGTAATTAAAATCGATGTTAAATTCTCCAATTCTTTGTCAAAAAGCAAAGTCCATTTCATCTATTTTGGCTTTATTGGATGGACGTCTTTTTCTACACTATCAGCAGCGTTGTGCTGACTTTTACCATACATCGATCTATTCTCCTTACGTTGGTTGTTTCTTCTGCCTTGATCTTTGATTTTTAAATTGTTGATTCCAACTTTAATATTACCTTTTCAAAGCGTGATTTTGTTCGAGCATCACTGATTACCCGATTTTGAATTGTTGTATCCCTTTGGTTACCATTCTTCTTCTTCATGATTGTTCTTTCCACGATGGATTTTATCATTTCTAAGTTTTGATCATAAATTTCCAACAATTCTCCTCGGGTTCCTCTTATTATCGTGTTCTTGTTTCTTCGTTACCTTTTGTTTGGTTTGACAATTAGTTCTTCATTCAACGTGGATATCTCTAATTTGTTCCTCGTCACCTTTGCATTAACACGATTAGTGATTAAAGGTGTTACGGTCACATTCACTCCCATTCAAAATATTATCAAAATTTGCCGTTTCAAACCAAACACAGGGTTAATTAATATATCAAATATTATCCTATACTACGAGCCAATTAAATACCAAATAAACTTAGGTAGGTCATCTACTAGCGAAGGAATTCCCGTCTCTCCCCTCCTAGTTCTTATCTCACATCTTAGCCGGGGATCGTATCCTAGCTACGATACCTGTTGCTGTGGCCCCCAAAATTAGGTATCGTCACCCGTCTTGGGTCGCCACTTACATGGTACATAAATTCAAATCTGACTTACTAATATAAGCGTAGGTATGCAATCTGACATAAGCGTGAGTTTGAATACAAATATTGTCTACTAGATATTATCTGAAACTCAAAAGAGTCCTCATTACAACTATTATCACACTATTTCACACGAGAATAGTGAGGACTACTAATCTTATCCTACGGACCATTACTTACGTTCCCAGGCTCGTCCCGGCTATGTTCTCATTTCACGAAGAAACGGTGAAAGAAAAGGTGAGCTCAACTAGCCCGATGAAATATTATGACTAAGATAATGCGAGAATAAATTATCATTAGCCTTGTGATGTTAAGCGATAAAATCTGATAAACAACGGTTTAAGCTGCGGCGGAATAAGCGATCCATTAAAAAAGTCAAGTAGAGAATAAAATCTACTATCTTTTAGGTTTTAAAGGTTTTCATCAATTTTTATATTTGAGACTCGACAATAAATAAACCACCACATCTAATCATCCACACGTACCACGGTCGAGGATTTTCATCAAATTATCAATGGTAAATGACTATCTTAGAATCACCTGGTCATAATCATACCAAAAACTATCCATCATTTGCATTACAGACCCTTTGAGGACTTTTGTCACATCATTTATATCAAGTCGTGATTATCTTAGAATGATCACAGTCGTAATCATACTAAGTTCATCTATATGCGTAAGCGAAGATAACATAATATAACATGAGGATGATGATGATGACATAATAATTGATAAAACAAGTTCAAGAATTATTTAATCCATGAATTATTAACGTCAAATTGTCGACATAATCTTTGTTTACGTGAAGTAAAATTCAAGAATGATCGGAAGAATATTTCCATGAAAGATCTTTGGATGAAGCATGAAATATCGAGGATATTCTACTAATTTCATGGAGTATAGAAGTCAAAGTTTTAACCATTTGGGTATAATAAAGAATGGAATAACAAAAGAAATCACCGTGCATGCGGTACCGCGCATGAGGCGAGGTTATTCAGCAGAATAATAATAACGGAACGGTCGGTGAAATTCACGCAAGCGGGATGTTCAACGAGAATAATAAAGATGGAACCCGGATCCGGTGTAAAAACACGAGATAGGATATTCAGCGAGAATGATAAAAAGCGGAACCGGTCGGTGTAAAAAAACGAGAGCAGGATGTTCAGCGAGAATAATAAAAAGCGGAACCGGTCGGTGTAAAAACACAGACGGGATGTTCAGCGAGAATAATAGAAGAATGTCACCAAGTATAGGGTAAAGCGGCGTATCTGAGGTTATTCAGCGAGAATAATAAGCGATGGAATAACATAAGGATTTCACCAAGTATAGGGTATCTGGCGTATCACGAGGTTATGTATAGGGTATGCCACTTTTACGAGTTATTCAGCGAGAATAATAATGAATGGAATAACGAAGTTCTCTTGAAGAAGAAAGAATAACACCCACTACGTAGTAAAAAGGCTGAATATAGAAGTAGTGAAGTAGCGAGAATACTCTTCTTCTTTCATAATTTTCTCTCTATAGCTTCTCTCTATAATTTCTCTCTACAGAGTTTGATGAATTAAGTAAGAAAATAATGAAGGAATGAGCTTATTTATAGGAAAATGGAATGCGTAGTAACTAATCCATGAGCGGTCCAGTTGATTTACTTTAATCGGCGGTCCATATTTAAAGAAAAATCTTTTAAATAAAATATAATATATTCTATTTATATAAAAACATTTTCTTATGCAAACCTTTATATCAATCTTATGCAAAACCTTATCTGAAAACTTTATGCGACACTATATCGTAATAAAATATAATATATTTATTTATAGAATAACTTTAATAAAGTATTCTATTTTATATAAAAAGATGTTTACATTTTATTACGTTAATAATACGAATAAAACAAAAGCGTCATTATCATTATAATAATTCGTATTATTAATAAATGATAATGGAATCAAGTGAGTGACTTCTCACATAAGCATCGATAATCAATCTGGTGTCTTTCTTATGCGACCACGCGTATTCTTTGTACTTTTACTCAAGAGTAGTTCAAGCGGTAACCACGGTAAAACTTCATGTAGTTATTTTGATAAAATATTTTTGTCGTTTTCTCGATCAATGATAATTACATTAATGGGGTCCACTGATGATTGGTAGTTATGCGAATATTCCTGCTTAAATAGAATATTCCCCGAGCCAATCGAATATAATATAACCACTTGCATACTTTGCAAAATTTATAAATCTACCTGACTATAATATTATCTTAAATTCACACCATAATATTAAAAATTATTTTGACAAAATTTAAATCTTTATTGATAAAATCGGGGTCTAGGCATAGGCTATGACTTTCCACGTTGCATGAGAACACATCCTAACCCTTTGCTCGAAGCATCGTTGTGATAACAAATCCATCCGAACCGGATGGTATTGTTAGAAACAGTCTTAGAAATAAGTCTCCTCTTAAGCTCTTGGAAACTTTTCTCGCATTCTTCGCTCCGAAGCGAATTTTGTATCCTTCCGAGTAAAATTTGAGTTAATGGAGTAGCGATTCGAGAAAACCCTTCCATTGAATCTCCGATAATAACCATTTAAGCCCAAAAGCTACGTGCTTGATCCACCGACTTGGTTGCTCCCAACTTTGTATTGCTTCAATCTTCACGGATCAACAGATACTCCATGTTTTGACACCACATGCCCAAGAAATGCTACTTCCTCGAGCGAACTCGCATTTCTTGATTTGGCATATATAGTTGGTTTTCACGAAGCCTTTGGAGTACCGACTTCAAATGGTGCTCTCATGATCTTCACGACTTTTGGAATATATAAGGATGTCATCAATAAAAGACAACAACAAACCTGATCAAATATTCCTTGAATACTCGGTTCATCGTATCCATGAAAGCGCAGGAGCATTAGTTAGTCAAAAGACATGACTAAGAATTCATAATGCCCATACCGAGTTCGAAGGCGGTCTTTGGAATATCCTCGATTCTAATCTTCATTTGATGATATCCGAAGCGAAGATCAATTTTGAAAAGAATTGTGCCCCCTACTGCAATTTGGTCAAACAAGTCATCAATACGAGGTAAAGGATACCTATTCTTGATGGTGACATGGTTCAATTCAGATAGTCAATACAAAGTTGCATACTCCCGTCTTTCTTCTTTACAAATAAAGCAGGAGCACCCCAAGGAGATGTCTTGGGGCCAGAATGAAAGCCGATGTCCAACAATTCTGTAGTTGGACCTTTAACTCTGAAGTTCAATAGGAGCCATTCGATATGGGGCTTTAGAAATGGGCTTTGTACCAGGTTCAAGATCAATAAAAATTCAACTTCTCGTTACGGGGTAGACCGGGAAGTTCTTGAAATCGTCGTCGAGAAAGTCAATAACAACGGGAATATTATTCAAATTTGACGTGTCTTTATTCAAATCCATAACATGGGCTAAGAAAGCTTGACATCCGATTTTTCGATAAATGAATAGCTTTATGATTAGATATAGCGGTGATTGATTTTAATGGTTTAGTTGCTTGAATTCATACAACAGGTTGGTTAGGAATATGAAAACTAACAACTACGAAAACAATCAATTTTGGCATGATGAGTAGTTAACAAATCAATCCCTAAAATCACATCAAAAGCAAGTATCTTTAAAGAGATAAGGTCGCGGTGTAAGGTAATGGTGCCAACTTGAATCAAACAAGATTTATAAGCGAGTGGATGTGATGAAAGTTTCTCAAACGGAGTTTCCACAGATAAAGTCAAAGTCTAATTTCTCGAGTCGAGTTTAAGCGTTGAGCACATGCGGGAGAGATAAATGAATGGGTAGCAGGTATCAAGTAAGGTATAAACTCGCGCGAGAATTTATAAATAGCTTACCCGTGATCACCTCGTTTGGGTTCTCGCATTATGACCGTGATCCCACAAACTATTTCTTCCCGAGAATCGTTGACTTTGACTTTTCGGGGGACGATCTTTTGAGTCACCGTCAATCCCCGTGAACTAGGTTTCATTTCTTCGATAATCTCGAGCGATATGTCCTTCCTTTCCACAATTATAGCATACCTTGAAGCTGTCAGGCGATTTGGGTGATACGTCTCCTCTTTCCGCATTTATAACATATGACCGGTGGTCGTTCTCCCTTAGAACTAATTCTTTAAGCCAAGACCGTGTCTTCATACGGTCGTTGTTAAATCTCCTCTTTTAAAATCTCCTCGACTCGCTTACTTTTTTCATGACCATGATTACCACGGAGTGGTAACCATTTTATCCGTCTGTTTCTTTCTCATTTGGTTATCATTATCATTGACCGCTATCTCTGAGTACGATCCTGGTTGTGGTCCCTCGGTTAGCCAGTACTCGTTATCTCGCTCTAATAATTGAGCCTGTTTACAACATACGAGTAAAGAGAAAATTTATGAGAAATGAGATCTTGACGTATCTTGGGTTTCAAACTCTAAGAAACATCCGTAATAAATACGTTCCTCATTCTCACACCAAATGAGGTGCTGAACACGGATAACTCTGCAAACTTTGCCTCATCTTTGAGACACCGTCGTGTTGTTTCGCTCGATCTAATAAACTCCACTTCCTTCGTATGACGAACACTTTCGGAGAAAGTATTTGTGACGCCCCCAAAATTAGGTATACATCACCCATCTTGGGTCGACACTTACGTGATGTAATTTAAATACAACTTATTAACATAACTAGGTGTACAAAATCGACATAAGCTGTGAGTTTAAATACAAATATAAATCTACTAGATATTATACAAACTCAAACAAAAGTCCTCATTCTGATTATTATCACACTATTTTCTGAGAATAGTGAGGGACTACTAATGCTATCTTGAGGACCATCACTCGTTTCCCAGAGCTCGTCCCAAGGCTATATTATCATTTCTGAAGAGAACGGTGAAAGAAAAGGTGAGCTCAACTAGCCCAAAGAAGAAATATTATGACTAAGATAATGCGAATAAATTATCAATAGTCTTGATAATGTTAAAAGCGATAAAAATACAATAGACAACCAATTTAAGCTGCGGTGAATATGCGATCCATTTAAAAAGTCGAGTAGAAAATAAAGTCTACTATCTTTTAGGTTTTAAAAGGTTTTTCATCATCATTTATAAATGAGACTCGACTTTAATAAATATTTCACATCATCGAATCACCCACGAACTACGGCGAGGATATTCTTTAGTATCGCGACCACAATTATTCATGCACTACGGCCGAGAATATTTGTGTATTCATTAATGGTCATGATCGTATGCTAACAATCGTCCATCGATGCACTACTGGCCATATTGAGGATTTTATCACATCATTTGTAACATTACGGTCATGATTACACCGAATAGTCTCTCGGTCATAATCATACCAAGTCCATCTATGCCTATGAGCCACAGATGACTTTAAAAAAATATAAACATGAGGATGATGACAATGATATAAGAATTGATAAAACAAGTTCAAGAATTATTTTATCCGAGGAATTATTAACGTCAAATTGTCAACATGATCTTTGTTTTTGTAGAAGTAAAATTCAAGAATGATCGGAAGAATATTTCCATGAAAAGATCTTTGGATGAAGCGCAAATATCGAGGATATTCTACTAATTTCATGGAGTATAGAAGTCAAAGTTTTAACCATTTGGGTATAATAAAGAATGGAATAACAAAAGAAATCACCATGCATGCGATAGACCGCGCAGACGAGGTTATTCCAATAGAATAATAAATAACGGAACCGGTCGGGTGAAATTCACACCAAGCGGGATGTTCCAACGAATAATAAAGATGGAACGGATCCGGTGTAAAAACATGGATAGGATATTCAACCAGAATAATAAAAGGCGGAACCAGGTCCGGTGCAAAAACACACCTGAGCAGGATGTTTCAGCGAGAATAATAATAAAACGGAACCGAGTGGGTGTAAAACACCTGAGCAGGATGTTCCAAGCGGAAGAATAATAATAAAAAGCGGAACCGGTCGATTGTAAAAACACGACGGATGTTCAGCGAGAATAATAGAAGAATGTCACCAAGTATAGGGTAAACCACTTATCTGAGTTATTCAGCAGAATAATAAGCAATGGAATAACAACAGTTCTCTTAATGAATAAGAAAAAGAATAACACCCTTACATTTGGTAGGAGATTGAATCTACTGACGGTGTAGTAACAAAATACTCTTCTTCTTCTCTCTCTTATTCTCTCTATACTTTCTCTCTATAGCTTGAATGAATTAAGTGAAAATAATGAAGCCCTAGGCCTCTATTTATAGAAGATTTCTAGCTTAGCACTGCCAGTGTGAAAAGGCAAAGTGGCTTGACGGTGGTTTGGCCTTTGTAATGTGAAAGCGACAAGTGGTTCGGCGCTTGTAATGTGAAGCGACAAGTGGTTCGGCGTACGGTAAAGGTAATTACTATTAACGAAGGTAAATACTATTTGAAGGTAAATACTATTCACAAGGTAATTTCTTATTGTGAAGGTAATTACTTATTGATGAAGGTAAAATACTATTCACTGAGGGTAATTACTATGACGAAGGTAATTACTATTGTGAAGGTAAATACTATCGACGAAGAGACTCTTAGATGATGACATATGAGCCCCCATAAAATAATCAAACTTACCACAAATCATTTTTTTTTCATCAACACATATTTAATCTTTCAACAATTATTAATCATTTATAACTTGTCGTCTCAATTATTGATTTAATACTATAACATATTATCTGAGATGATCTTGTGACAATAATTGAATCAATAATATAAGAGATATGATCACGTGATTCTGTAGCAATAATTGAGCAGCGTAGGTAGTGACTTCTCACGTAAGCATCGATAATCAATCTGGTGTCTTCTTGTCAGAACTACGCGTATTCTTCGTACTTTTACCAACGGGTAGTTCAACGATTTTAACGGTAACACCTCCGTAGATTATTTTATAAAATATTTTTGTCGTTTTCTCAATCAAGACAATAATTACATTATTGGGGTCCACCAATGATTGAGCCGTTATGCGAATATTCCACTAACAAAAAGAATATTCCCGACCAAACGAATATTTTATAAGAACTTGCATACTTTTGCAAAATTTATAAATATTACCCACAACTATAACATTATATCAAATTTATTCCATAATATTCAAAAATAATATTTATAGAATAATTCATCTTTATTTATAAAATTTGGGGTCTTCTGACCTCCCTTAACATGAAATTTCGCCCTCGAAATTAGAATGCGATACTGGTATGTCGAAGAGGTAAGGATACCTTGATTTCATTTGATTCTAACTCCAAGTCATTTCCTCGATATCGTGGTTCCTCCACAAAACTTTGACTTGAGGTATAACCTTGGGCGTAGAATATGTTCCTTCTTATCAAAATTTGAGCGAGGAACCTCTTCGTCGTCAAATCTTCCGCTATTTCGTCCGGTTCTAACTTTCGATAATATGGTTCGGGTCTTTCACATATTTACGTAACATAGATATGTGAAAATGTTATGAACACGAGACATATTTCGATGGCAGAAATGAGAGCCTGATTCCTACTCGATCGAGGATTAAAAATGACCAGATGAATCGAGGGTTAAGTTTCTCTCTTTCCAAATCTTGTAACTCCTTTCCATGGAGCAACTCTTAACAACACATGATCTCATATCGAATTCACGTCCTTTCGATGAAGATCAAGATAACTCTTTTATCGATTTTGTGAGGTTTTTTATCGTTTGTCGGATCGTTTGAATCTTTTAAAAGTAGTCATCGTACCAACTCCGGTCCCAACAACGTTGCTTCACCCACCTCATCCCAAGATCTTTGGAGAAGCGACACTTTCTTCCATATATACGCTTGAATGGAGCCATGCCAATACTTGCCTTGATAAGCATTGTTGTAGGAAAACTCCACCAATGGTAAGAACTTGTCCCAACTCCCTGAAATCAAGGACACGAGAGTCTTAATAGATCTTGAGAGTTTGAATAGTCCTCTCCAGGTTGTCGTCAGAATTCGGGGATGATATCTTAGAAGCTAAATCGTAAGTCATGCCCATAGCTTTTTGCAAACTAACCCAAAATCGTGAAGTGAATCTTGGGTCTCGATCGAAACTATGGATACTAGCATACCATGCGGTCTTATAATCTCGTTTATGTACATACGAAGCGAAGGCGTTCAAGTGTATAAGTTTCTCGTATCGGTAAGAAATGAAGCGGACTTGGTCAACCTATCAACAATGACCCCAAATCGCATCAATGCCTTGAGAAACCTTAGGAAGGCCGTAGCGGAAATCCATGGTAATGTGCTCCCCACTTCCATTACGGAATTTCAAGTGGTTGCGATGGACCTTTTGGTACTTGATGCTCGCTTTAACTTTCGTTGACAAGTTAGACACCTTGAGATAAGCGGTATTATCTCTCTCTTCGTATTGCTCACACAAAATGTATGGCGAATATCATGATACATTTTGGTACTCGAGATGGATTGCAAATGGTGTGTTGTGTGCCTCCATCAGCGATATTATACTTTAAATCGGGGTCGTTAGGAACCTGAAAGTGCGGAGTTGACTCAAGTATTCCTTCTTCATCGATTCGCTTGCTTATAGCACGCTTCTTGCACTTTCTTCCTCATCGCATCGCCTCCGTGTCCGTAGCTTGGCGACTTTAACTTTATCAATTAAAGTCGGTTCTACTCGTGATACTCTTATCATCACACGCGTCCACAGAGTCTTTAATTCTATCTCCATCCTTTGCAAGTCACACAAATGGGCCTTTGCGTTGACAATATCGCTTCGTGCTTGCATATGATTTTCTACTCAACGCGTCATTTACTACGTTCACGCTTTTCCGGGATGGTATTGGATGGTATGATCATAATCTTTCAAGTTCAAGAAAACCGGCGTCGTTATCGCGTGTTGAGTTCCTTTTGAGTGAAGAAATATTTGAGGCTTTTATGATCCGTAAAGATCTCCACTTTCTCCCCATAAGTAATGCCTCCAAATTTTAAGTCTGAAAAGACAAATGCTTGACTCTAGATCGTGAGTAGGATAATTCCTCTCATATTCTTTGAGTTATCGCGAGGCATAGGCTATTACTTTTCCATGTTGCATGAGAACACATCCCAACCTTTGCTCGAAGCATCACTGTAGATGACAAATCCCTCAAGGCGGATGGTATTGTCGAGCGGTCTTTGAAATAAGTCTCCTCTTGAGTTCTTGAAAACTCTTCTCACGTTCTTCGCTCCAATAGAACTTTGTATCTTCCAAGGTCATTTGAGTCGATGGAATAGCGATTCGAGAAAATCCTTCCACGAATCTCCGATAATAACCAAATAAAGCAAGAAAGCTACGTCACTTGATCATTGATTTAGGTTGTTCCGACTTTGAATAAACTTGATCTTTCTTTGGGTCAGCAGATATTCCATGACTTGATACCACGTGCCCCGAATGCTACTACTTCTGCCCGTAACTCGCATTTCTTCAACTTGGCATAAAGCTTATATTCACGAAGCTTTTGGAGTGTCGCCTCAAGTGTTGCTCATGATCTTCCGGCTTTTGGAATAAATAAGGATGTCATCGATAAAGGCGACCACAAAGTGATCTAAATATTCCTTGAATACTCGGTTCATCATATCCATGAAAGGCGGCCAGGAGCATTAGTCGATCCAAAGGACATGACTAGGAATTCATAATGCCCGTCTTAGAGTTACGGAAGCGTCTTTGGAATGTGTTGATTTACAATCTTGATTGGTTGATATCCGGAGCGAAATCGATCTTTGAAAAGAATTTGGCTCCTTCT